>OMNN01013598.1:16183-27140 GCA_900302755.1 Chromis chromis
TTTTACCTGATCAAATTAAATATTACAGTTAAGACCTGACAGTAATATTAATTATGCAGCTTTACCTGGCTAATTATTAACATTAGCCATGCTTCTATGAGGTTTATATTAGAAGTTATAAACCTTTCAATTAGAAGCAATAGAAGCAAAAAATGAGGGTAAGAACAAAAAAAACTAAAAGACTTGTTGCTGCAGAAAATATTACACAATGTGTAAATAGTAAAGTTACACAGAGCGAGAACAGGCTCAAAGTAGACAGCTTTGTGACAGTGTGGTTGGACATCAACATAAATTCTTATCATCTCTGCAGATCTTTTTATGATTATTCAACCACAAGCTTTGAAAAAAAAAAAATCATTGTCATCATTTTTAGAGGTTCTGGTTCTTATCTGAGCCTGTGAACACATGCAGAGCAGAGGAGCGGTCCTGGGTCCAGTCTAACCATGTACAGACACTGAATTAATCTGCTCTGACCTGTGAATGTGGAGCTGATGAACACTCTGACCATGTTGGACTTGGTCCTCCGGACTCCATCCGTCCGTCCTCTCAGGACGTCCTGCAGGCCGACGTCTCCTCCTGCTGCTGCTGGACCCTGGGCCATCGTCTTCAGCCTGAAACCACAGTCTTCTTCCTCTGTTCTCCTTCCGCCGACTGATGTTCCCTCTGTCAGCCGCTCTCCAGTCTCCAGCCCGTTGGGCCTCCTCAGAGAGTTCACTCCAAAACAACCACTTCTCCCACATGAGCTGCAGTTGTAGCTGCTGAGCATCTCTTAGTGTTACAGTAGTACACTGTTGTAATTGAGTTAAACTGGATAAAACTAGCAGAATAAAATAACTAAATACTGTTTCATCATCTCACATTCTGACGGAAATATACCTGATATTGATGTTAAAGGCCTTTCTAATATTCATGCATGATGTAACCTATTTACTACAAGTTATTATATTTTTCAATCACTGCCGATTACTTTATGAAGCATGCTGTGGTAGATTCAAAAGATGTAGTGTCTGCTGCTACAGTAGTTTAATTAGCTTAATTAATTAATTAATTATTGAGACAAACTGTTTAATTTGCTAAGTTAAGCATCATGCTAAGCTGAAGGATGCTGTCACTAAAATTAAATGTTCACTATAAAATAATTCTTAGTTACTGTTAGCTATGCAAAACTGCTAAAATGAACTGCTAGCTACTCTTAACAAAACTGTTGTAACTAGTAGATTGAACTATTAGCTACCCTCAGCCAAAATTGCCTGTTTGCTGTTAGTCTCTTGAATTGAACTGTTAGCTATTAGCCACCTGCTTGCTACCCTAAACCAAACTGAACAGTTCGCAAGAGCATATCTTTACATTGCTCTGGCGAATGTAAAGATATGCCAGCTAACTTTAAACCGTCTATTTTAGCTGCTAATCTGATCCAGTTTTAAGTGCTAAACAATCATCATTTAAGCTGAACCAAACATGTTTACCTGCTTAACTGTAACTGTTACCCTGAACCCAACTGCTTTAAATTATAGGCCTATGCGTTCACCAAAGTATCATTTACAACAACCAGATGTAGGCACCTTTGTTTCCTGATAAATGAGGTAAAAAATATGGTATAGAAAACCAGCCACTTTCTATTAAATCTACTACTGTTTTACCTTCAGTTGTGGATTTGTGGTTTCCTGGACCATATAAATCTGTAAGGCGTAATAAGTGTGTCTTTTTTGTTTTTAATGCCAGAAGTAAGCTTGTTTCAGCTTCTCAAATGGAAGTATTTGATTTCTTACGTGTACCTTCGGGGTTCTGGACTGTTGGTCAGACAATAAAAGCAATTTCAGTTTGCCAGCACAGTCTTTGTTAAATTGTGAAGGACATTTATTACATATTTCTGACAATTTATAGGCCAAACAATTAAACCAACAAACCATTGGCAGACTAATCAATTATGAAAATAACTGATAGTTGGGGCACTAGTTGTAAGGTCTTGTTAGTAGCTGCTAGGTCTAAATGAACTAAACCCAGCGGACTACAGCAAGACTACTTGTATATTATACAGATTTTTTTTAATTTACTTCGTTTCCACTCTTATAAGATATTAAAAAACAGGTGGATGTTAAAGAAGCTAGAGAAAGAGGGTTTCCAAGATTTTAGTTATGTTCTTTTAAAGATATCTTCTCTAGGGCCGCCGTATGGCTCGCTGAGTTGGGGTGTTGCCATGTGGGCGCAGGTCGCCGGCAGAAGTCGTGAGTTCGAGTCCGGCTCGGGACCCTTTGCTGCATGTCACTCTCCTCTATACCCCCTTTCACCCTGTCTCTCTCTCTTTGAATACAAATGGGAAAAACTCCCCCAAAAATTACTTATATATATATATATATATATCTCCCCGTGTGTGTGTTCCAGCTTTGTGCCCACGTGGACTGTGAGCTACACACACTGTACCAGCTCAGATCACCTGCTCAGGTGATGCAGTCATCAATGTTTACTGAACGGGGCCGCTGGGAGTCGTCGGGGCCCTCAGGGGCCGGAGCTCACAGCTGCAGCTCAGCGCTAATTACACTGAAGATGGATGATGATAATGAGGATAACAAAGCTGTACTGTACAGCTCTGCTGACAGTTACAAACTTCTGACATCATGCAGGTGTTGTTGTTTCACCAGGTATTTTCTGTCTGTATTAATGCAGAATGTTAAAAATAAGCTTCTGTTAGCAAACTAGAAATAATGCAGTGCTTGTTTGAACAGTTAAAGTGATTAATATTACATATCAGTAAGTAAAAATAAAGGGCCAGAGTGGCTTACACAGGAGCCTGTACTGCCAGTAATATATTAGAAATACATTGTAAAACAATATTCCTGTAACAGTGTGGCTGACAGGTGAATAAATAACAGGGATATTTAGATATATACAGGTAAACAGTTCAATTGTAACAATCCTAAATATCTTGAAAAGACAAGATTAATTTGACTATATTGTTGGACAAATTGTTTTCTATTTAGTCGTGATAAATTGTCACACAACTGTTTTTAATGCTGGACTACCTGGAATCCTGTAAAATGATCGGTCACCTGGAAAAAACGTAAACTAACTTCAAGATCGCCAATTATTACCCCAACTGACTGCTTCGAAGAGAACATTTCTACTGATAACTGGGTGTGACCAGTCTGCAAGAGGACATTGTTTTTTTGATTTCTCCTTCCACCTTCGACGTCATTGAAATAGCAGCTTATAAAAAGTTACAATTAATGAGCTAAAGCATGTTGTTGAAAATCAGACTGCTTGCTGTGAATGTGTTTGTTCTGCAGTTTTACCTTCAGGCTGTTTTTTAGAAGCAGAGGTGTTGAGCAACAGATCTCTGAGGACTTTACACCATCAGCTCCAGCTGGGAAACACCTCGTAATACTGAAAACAGTCACTCAAGTACAACTTCTGCTTTAGACGAACACTTTCATTTTATTCTACTTTCTCAATTGCATTTATGCATTTGTAGTTACAAGTTACTTCTTAGATTAAGATTTCAAGAATAAGATTTAAACCCAAAAAACATTGTCCTTCACAGGCGTACTATTTCATGCAGCATCCATACTACTTTGTCATAATGTGACAATAATAATTAATATTTCACCGTCGCAGCCTATTTGTTCTTGTTTATACTCGTCCGAGACACTGTGATGTAACTGCACAGGGGATGAAAGCATGCTGGCTTGCATTCTTGACATACTGCAAATTGAAATATATTGAATCTCTTTCTGGCATACTACTTAGTATGATAATATAGTTCTGAAATGTACAGTCTTTTGCATAAACACTGTCCTCTACAGGCAGACACGGGAACTACAAAAGCACAGGCTGCATCCACAATCGCATACTTCTCATTTTTACTTTAAGTACGTACAGTTTTGCTTATAAGATACCAACCATGTCAAGCAGCATGCCTACAATTGGGACAAACTACTTTATCACAATATTGTGCCCTAAACTTTGACAGTCTGTAGTGCGACTTGAGATGTCATCTGCTTGAGCGTAGTAGTACGGATGTCTGTGAAGATTCTCAGTCATCCAGGTCATGGTTATCCTCATAGTTTCAATCGTAGCATCTGGACCTGCTTGAGTTTCTCCAAGACGTTTCGAAACATCTTTGAGAAACTCAAGCAGTTCCAGATGCTATGATTGAAACTACGAGGATAGGTAGTATGGATATTTGAACGTACCTACTGTCTTTTACAGAAACATCGCCCTCTACAGATAAAGACTGGAACTACAGACACAGAGTTAATTGTTTATGTGAAATGCAAGAAAAGCAACAGTTTCTTGAAGGTGAAGGCCTCTTTAGTTTGATAAACAGCTCAAAATCTAAAATGCTAACTATATTATAACAAGATTGCAGCTAGCAGTGAATCCTCTCAAATGACAACCTCACAGTGGGGAATGTTTGGCACTTTTGACCCAAACGATGAATAGATTATGAAAATGACTGCAGATATTCACACAGAAATCACCTCAAATCATTTTATTTACGAGTCATTTTTTTCCATGTTGGGAAACATTTTACAGTTTTCTAGAAAACCTCAGTCCGTTGTTTTCTGTGCATTGCTGCTGGGGGTGGAGCCGGCTGCTGTGATTGGTCAGCAGGGACACGGTGTGCTGCAGTCCTGCTCCACAGTTAATCCTTTGCTCAGGAGGAACGCTTCTTGTTTGGGCTCGCGCCCGAGGAACTTCCTCAGCATCTCAGAGGCATCCTCTGAGCCGCCAGGCCGCAGGATGAACTTCCTGTAGTCCAGACCCACCTGAAGAACCAATCAGGAGACAGACACACATTTACTATTTTTTGTAATAATTATTTATTATTATTCAGACATTTTGTTAATATTTAGTAGTTTGTAAATATATCATGTCATTATTGCCATTTGTTGAATATTTGTTTCACATTTTTGGAAATTCCATCACCGTAATTATTTGGACATTTTTTGGTAAATTTTAGTGATATTTTTGGACATTTTATTGTGTTTTTGTATAACATTTTTGGGACATTACATCAGTATTTTTCTAATAATAATAATAATAATGATGATAATAGATTTTATTTGAGAAACACTTTACATTGTAAAAAACAATCTCAAAGTGCTACAACTAAAAACTTAATTTTCTTCGTTTTATTTATTTTGATCATTTGCTCGTGTCATTTCATAATTTTTTTTACTATATGTTTGGATTTTTTAAAAATATAATTCAGGCATTTTGTTAATATTTTTCAGACATTTAGTCCCTAATTGTGAATTATTTCATTGATATTTTAAATTTTTTTCAAACATTTTGTTAATATTTAGTTATTTGTGAAAATTTTTCTAGAGGTGTAATTGTTGTATTTTTGTTACAGCGTAGTATTTTTTCTACATTGTTTTCACTTTTTTGGAACATTTTATTTATCAATATATTTTCAGGCATTTTGTTAATATTATATATTTTTATTAGTTTGCAAAAAATCAGCTGAAAAAGTCAAAATGTCCAACCACTTTATTGTTATTATTATTTTCCAGACATTACGCTGCATTGTCAACATTAATTAGGCTTCAAGTAGAATCATTAAGTAGCTCCCAATAAAAACTGCCGTATTTCTGCCTTCTGGTTAACAGCTGATGTCAGATCTGAACTGAATTTATTTCTAACTTTGGTTACCTGCACATGAGGAAACTTCATGAGACTCAATAACTCAATAAGATATTTGTAAGGATTCTGATTTGATTAAGTGGACACTGTTCAAATTCAAACCCAGATGAGGTCAGGCTGCAGTCTGGACTAGCAGTTCTAGTAATCACGTCTTTCATGATGAGCTCTGACTCCAGAGGAGATCAGTGACCTGCTGTGAGTCGGCACAGTTTATTATTATATGTTCTGAAATCTTGAACTAAACCAAACTCAGGAGCAGCAACATGTTGCTCACCTTGGGGTTCATGATTCCCTCCTGTTTGAAGCGAGCGTAGAACATGTCCATGGAGAACACTTCGCTCCACAGGTAACCGTAGTACTGAGCATCATAACCACCGGCTAAATGCCCAAAGGTCGCCGGCATGTTGGTTCCTGCAGGACAGAAAGGAGAGGTCAAAGGTTGGGGATGTTTAGATGGCTGCTTTTGTAACAAGTTCAGTCACTATTTATATCCTCTTAGTTTCAGTCGTAGCATCTGGACTTGCTTGATGTGTTAATGTCAATGGATGAGAGGTGGATGAGAGGTGAAACGTCTTCGACAAACTCAAGCAAGTCCAGATACTACGACTGAAACTACGAGGATAACCATGACCTGGATGACTGAGAATCACTTTTATAGAAACATGCAGTTTCTATAAAGTTTCTTCTGATGAAACTACAATTACATTCAAATCTACTGCTGCTGTTGGTCAGAACTGAAGTCTGTGATTAAAAAAAGATAGCCAATACAACAGGTTCCATCATTAGATTCACATTTTTCTTGATGATTTGATCGAAAGTGACAAATGAAGTATCACTTTTATCAGAAGAACAAGGTAAAACTCACATTCAGCCTGACCTGTTGATTAATTAGTCAACTCAGGGGTCAGGATCGTGAGTGGTTTGGTTTGAATCAAAACAAACTTTCTATGAATTTGACGAAAACAAAATATATTATTTTTGGAAATAAGAAAACTAGCTATCATACCAATATTAAAATTAATAACAAAGAAATTGATCGTGTTCATGATTACAAATTCTTGGGAATAACTGTAGATGAAAGACTCTCCTGGAAGCCACATATACACTTCCTCAAGTCTAAACTCGCAAAAAATATTGGAATAATTGGCAAAATGAGATCAGTCTTGGACAACAATTCACTACATCTGTTATATAATTGCCTAGTTCTTCCATATCTGAGTTATGGTGCCGAATTATGGGGAAATAATTATAGAACAAATATTGACCCTATTTTTTTACTTCAAAAGAAGGCTGTTAGAATTGTTAATCGTGCAGACCTTTATGCACCAACAAATCCTATTTTCTTTATGTTAGGTATATTAAAAATATATGATATTGTCAACCTTAACACACTGGCGGTGATGTACAAGGCACACAGTTGCAATCTTCCACCGTATATTCAGAACATGTTTGAGCCCAGAGAGAGTCCGTACGACCTCAGAGGAACTTTTATGTTTAAAAGACATAAGGCAAGAACTAATAAAAAAAAGTAGATGTGTTTCTGTAAGAGGAGTTAACATATGGAATGACCTGGACGATCATTTAAAAAAATCAATTAATTTGAGGGTATTTAAAAGACAGCTTAAATGTATAATTTTTGGGAAATATCGATAACAGGAATGAATAGAGTGAATTGATGGTATTCATGAATATTGTTGTTAGAATCATCAACTGTTGTTTCTTTTTTTGTGTTGTTTATTTATATTTTTGTGTATTCATAGAAGAAACTTTACCTGAATTGTGTAAAGGGCCAGGCATAATAAGTTAAACTTCAGCCTAAGCCCTTCGGTCATAAATTGTTAAATTAAGTTTATGGAGTCTATTTTTCCTTCATTTTATATTTAATAAACATAAACAAACAAACAAATGCATCAGTTATGACTGTAAACATATTTTTGGGAAAGACATTAAGCTTTGCAGAAATTGTAAGAGTTAAATACTTGAATAGAGCCTTTGATACCTTTTTGATTTTTGAACTAAAAGTGTGTGAGGTGCTGTAATTGCTGAACCATTAATTTTTAAGTCCGATATTGGATGGACTTTAACACTTTGACTTTGTGCTGTTATAGAATTTTTTATTTTTTTTCGTTTGTTTTTTCTTTTTTGGAAGTGAGCAAGATTGTACCTTTAAAGAAAAAATTGATACAATCAGACACCAGTTTGATTGGATGCTTGAAACTTTTAATTTTGGAAAAGACAAGAAAGGAGAGTGGTGCTAAAAGCTTTCTTTTCATTCCACATTCACTCTTATTAAAGGCACCAGGCCTCAGAGATGGTCCAGCTTCTGTTCATGTGACTTGTGGCTTTGTTCCTTTAGTTGCATTACAGCGATAGACAAAATATAAAACTCTAAAGTGATACAAACAGCCTTCGGATTCTAAATGATATAAATGACATAAAGACAGGTACTTCATGCCCAGGAGTCATCAGGTTCTCTTGGCGCAGACAGAAGTAAGACGACGGTTACACTGTAAGTCGTCCCAGCACTTGGCGCCTGTGAAGACAGAAAACAGTAAAACCAAAACTTGAAACTGTGGACACAACGTTATGGAGCCTGGGGTGATGAAATAATGTGATTTGATTTACCTCCAAAATTCATCTGGATGCAGTGCTGCGAGGTTCGAAGGTTATTCGGCTCTCCGGGACACCAGTTGGTGTAGGTGAAACGACTTCCATCACTCCAGAGGAAAACATTCTCCTAGAAGACACAATTCACCAGATTAGGAATCTAAAAGCTTTATGAAATGTCTGAGAATCATTGCATAAAGATAAACTAAATACCTCCTGAGCATCAGAGCCTCCAATCCAGGTTTCTTTGTACTCATAGCTGGCGGACATTATCAGCCTCTGAAGCTCGTGGTACTCAGTAATGTCATGCACCGATGCCAGGTTTCCACCCAGAGACTGGCAGTTTTTCTACAGGGAAAGAGTGAAATGAATCAATAGCAGGAATCACAACTAAAAGGATGTAAAGTCACCAAGTAAACTGAGTGGTTACCTCGGCTTTAGCCCAAGTCATGGGTTTGGGAATGTAGCGGAAACAGCGACCGTTGAACTCAGACCAACCACCAGAACAAGATGCCACACTTTTAACCAGGCGACCCTTAGCTGAGGAGAAAGGCAGTTTGCAGGATGCAATTTAACACTTTATGTGTTTTAGAGCCACAAGAACACAAAGCTCAACACCCAGTATTGAAACCTAATAGTGTGACTATTTGCTGGCGGAAAATAAAGAGTTGGAAAATGTTGAGTCTCCAGTTATATGCAGTTTAAAAAGTTCCACACACAGTGTTTCAGGACTTAATAAAGCAGGTACAAGTGATGATAGTGATGACGTTTGTTGCATTGAGTTCCTACTATGGGCCTGAATTTTTAGTACAGTTTTGTTTGTCGCATTTGCTTAGGGGAAAGTGTAATAAAATACCAGGTGCTGAGTTGAAAACTTACTCTCACAGATGCCCCATTTCTGATCCTTGTCGTAGTTGGAGGTTGTAGCACACCAAAGCCGTCTGTCACTCATTCCGTCAGTGGTACAGTCCAGGTACTCTTTACCATTGTAAAGGAAGGGGAAGATGCAGGACTTTCCGTCCATTGTACGTCCATTCACCTTAGGAACTATAAGAAAAGAAAACAGAATTACTATAGATAGTCGATCAAACAAAAAAATATTAACAGAGTATATATTTGCGTCAGCCTGTCTTTTTTTACAATATAAAACAACACCAATGGATTTACAAGTGCATCTGGATTGTTCTCTGTTTTCACACAGGCTCAGTTTTACTCTTGTGCAAAGAGTCAGAAGCAAAACTACAAACGTTCCTTCTCTTAGCTGAGGAGGAACACAGTTTGCAGGATGCAGTTTAAGACTTTATGTGTTTTAGAGCCACAAGAACACAAAGCTCAACACCCAGTATTGCAACTTCACAGTGTGACTCTTTGCTGCCGGCAAATAAAGAGTTGGAAAATGTTGAGTCTCCAGTTGTATGCGATTTAAAAAGTTCCACACACAGCGTTTCAGGACTTAATAAAGCAGGTACAAGTGATGATAGTGATGACTTTTGTTGCATTTAGTTCCTACTATGGGCCTGAATTTTTAGTACAGTTTTGTTTGTCGCATTTGCTTAGAGGAAAGTGTAATAAAATACTAGGTGCTGAATTGAAAACTTACTCTTACAGAAGCCCCACTTCTTATCCTTGTCATAGTTGGAGGTTGTAGCGCACCAAAGTCGATTGTCACTCCGTCCGTCAGTGGTACACCCCAGGTACTCTTTACCACTGAAGAGGAAGGGGAAGATGCAGGATTTTCCATCCGTTGTACCTCCATACATCATAGGAACTATAAGAAAAGAACACATAGAATTACTATAGATAGTCGATCAAACAAAAAAAATATTAACAGAGTATATATTTGCCTCAGCCTGTATTTTTCTTACAACATAAAGCAACACTAATGGATTTACAAGTGCATCTGGATTGTTCTCTGTTTTCACACAAGCTTAATTTTACTCTCGTGCAAAGAGCCAGAAGCAAAACTACAAACGTTCCTTCTCTTAGCTGAGGAGGAACACAGTTTGCAGGATGCAGTTTAATACTTTAAGTGTTTTAGAGCCACAAGAACACAAAGCTCAACACACAGTATTGCAACCTCATAGTGTGACTCTTTGCTGCTGGCAAATAAAGAGTTGGGAAATGTTGAGTCTCCAGTTGTATGTGATTTAAAAAGTTCCACACACCGTTTCAAGACTTAATAAAGCAGGTACAAGGGATGATAGTGATGACTTTTGTTGCATTGAGTTCCTGAATTTTTAAACTTAAACTCGCATTTGCTTAGGGGAAAGTGTAATAAAATACCAGGTGCTGAGTTGAAAACTTACTCTCACAGATGCCCCATTTCTTATCCTTGTCATAGTTGGAGGTTGTAGCGCACCAAAGTCGATTGTCACTCATTCCGTCAGTGGTACAGTCCAGGTACTCTTTACCATTGAAGAGGAATGGGAAGATGCAGGACTTTCCGCTCGTTGTACGTCCATTCACTTTAGGAACTATAAGAAAAGAAAACATAGACTTACTATAGAAGAATAGAATAGAATAGAATAGAATAGAATAGAATAGAATAGAATAGAATAGAACAGAATAGAATAGAATAGAATATTCCTTTATTGATCCCACATTGGGGGAAATTCCAACCATTACAGCAGCATGAGAAAATTTTGCAGAAGTGCAAGAAAAATAACAATAACAAATAATAAAAAATAAGTAATAAAATAAGTAT
>OMNN01013625.1:2231-16963 GCA_900302755.1 Chromis chromis
TCATCAGGTGGGAACCTCCCTTCAACGGTGTTTCATCTAGTTGGTCCCACAACACCTCCAGGAGGCTATACAGTGATCACTGGCGTCCCAGAGTCACTCCCCTAATGCCAGCCATCACTGCTCCTCACCAAAACACTTATTTATTTTGTCTACACTACCACAAACAGCACTACCATCACCTACCCCAGCCTCTCACCAACTTCACCAATAAAAGCAGGGTGGGGATACAAACCCTGGTTCGGGTAGGGGGTAGAAAGTATAGAGGGTGCTGAAGGTGGAGGCAGCAAAAAATATACAAACAAACTCAGAAACTAAGTAGCCATACAACCAAAAAGAGACAATACAACCCAAAATACATTGCATAATACAACACTCACAGATAGCTTTATCAAGCATGCTCTTTCCGACTTAACAAAACAGGCACAATAAAAATTCAGCAGCTTTACATTCTATGCATTAATTTCATATTATGGCCATACCGCCTTGTGGATGCCCGATCCCATCAGATCTCGGAAGCTAAGCGAGGTAGGGCCTGGTCAGTACCTGGATGGGAGACCGTGAGGGAACACCAGGAAGCCTGGGTGAATGCAGTGTGAGAGTGAGTGGTTGGTGGTGGTCGGAGGGGCCGATGGCGCAGATTGGCAGCCTCGCTTCCGTCAGTCTACCCCAGGGCAGCTGTGGCTACATATGTAGCTTACCACCATCAAGCATGGAGTGAAAGAATAGTGCAATGTAAAGCGTCTTTGAGTTTCTAGAAAAGCGCTATATAAAACCAAGGCATTATTATTATTATTATTCTTCACAAGACCAAGCTTAACGGGAGAATTGCAAAAAAAGCCACAGTTGAAAAAGCTCATATTAAATCTGGACTAGAGGTCGCCAGAAGGCGTGTTGGAGACTATCAAGTCAACTGGAAGAAAGTTCTTTGTTCTGTTGAAACCAAAATTGTGCTTTTTGACACACACATCAGACTGACGCTATGTTTGACGGACACCAAACACTGCACATCATCTCAAGCACACCATCTCCACTGTGAAGCATGGTGGTGGCAGCATCATGATGTGGGGATGCTTCTCAGCAGCCGGCCCTGGAATGATTGTAAAGGTAGAGAGGAACATAGCAAAGTAAAGTCTGCAAGAGAACTGTGACTAGGGGGGAAGATTTGTTTTCCAGTAAGACAATAAATCTAAGCATTCAGCCAAAGCTACACAGAAATGATTTAAATACAACAAGCTGAATGTTCTGAGTCAGAACCCATATATCAATACAACTGAGAATTTGTGGCTGGACTTGATAAAGGCTATTCTCACTCACGATCCCTCTGTAACCTGACAGAGCTTGAGCAGTTTTGCAAAGAAGAATGGGGTAAAATTGCAGTGTCCAGATGTGCAAGGCTGATTATCCACATAGGCTCAATGCTGTTTTTGCAGGCAAATGTGAATCTCCTTAATACTGACTTGAAGGGGTGAATACTTACGCAAACACTTATTTTACTTTATATTTTTAATTAACTGACATTACTTTATAGAAATCTAATTTCACTTTGACATGAAAAACTTGTTTATGTGAATTCACTGTTGAAAAACAATAAAAACGGAAAGCTTCCAAGGGAGAAGAATACTTTTTATAGGCACTGTATTTATTTGTTTGGATGAGACCAGTGTAGGTCTTAATCAAAGTCAGTGTGAATATTTACATATAGGCATATTTATCTAAGGAACATACAGGCAATATTACATATTATTCCTTCTGTGTCCCCAGTCTGGAAGAAATTAAGCGAACCATTACAAAATCCCCCTATTCCAAGCCTACATACTGTAGCTTCAAAGGATTTTTCGCTCATTAAGAGTCAATTAAGTATGCGTCCAGGGACTTACCCAAACCTCAAGGGGGATGCATACATGCTACAGTAACAAGCCTGCTGACATGCTGAAGACATATTCTTGGCTCCTTGCATTAGTAGCTAAGTGCTTCAAAACATGTGCATGAATATCCAGTAAATACAGAGATACGCGGCCAAAAAGAGATTGAGCAACTCACCCATTTCAAAGCTCCCATCTATGATGCCGATCAGATAGCTGGGGATGTCAAATCGTCTTTCTAGTTGTGTAATTGTGCTCTTCATGTAGCTGCCAGATAAAGCCTTGGCAAAGTAGGCAAAGGACAAGGCTGCAAGGAACATCTACAGAGATACACAAAGAAAAGAAAAAAGAACACTATCAAACTAAGTGGCTCTGAAACACTTTTCTTCTTCACTTTAATTTCAAAAGAATATGACAACCTGTGTTATTATAATTATAAACATCACTTTCTTTGTGGTTTTGGTTGTTGTAGTAGTACAAACATAGAGTCAACTACGACTAAGTGATCTGAGCAGCCACATGAGAAACATGAAAAGTCAAAGTAAATTTCTAAAGGTTGGACTAAAAAGTAAAAAATATTTTTTTTTGTAAGAAAAAAAAAAACAACGATGAAAAAGTGCACTGATTCACCTGGGCACTACCTGGAGATTTAAGAGAATACATTTCTCTGAGTGAATAAGTGTGTATACATGACATGAATTTGCAGTGCAGATGCATCTGTGTAACAAGGGAAGCTGAAAATGTGCTCTAGGGCAGAGAGTGTATCGAGCCACCTCCTCTTTTTGCTCAGCCACCTGTGGACACTGACAGTCAGTAACAAAGGGAGGATTAGAGGAGCCAATCCCACGAGGACACATTCACATCTGCAGCACTATGAGCCGACAGACCGACCAACATGCAACATAATTGGAAGCAGGTGAGAGGTAACCATAGCTTTCACTCCTAGCGATGAAAATAACCCAAGCTCAGAAGAGATGCAAGCACCACTGACCAACAGACATTATTTTCACCTGAAATATATTAGAATAAATATGTGTTTTAAAGATACTTCCCTTCAAAATATGTTCCAAACTGTCTAATCCAACCCACAGGAAAGTTCCAAAATATAATGAATGCATAGCATACAAATTGACCATAACAGATGGGATCATTATTCACTGGGTTTATGCATTTATTTACAGTTTATGGTACATTATGTACATATCAATGCTTTGTGATCACAGTTTCTGCTCTATTCTAAATGGTCAGAGGATCAGAGGACCTGAAGGCTCTGATCTAGGTGGCATGCTGGGTAGCAATTAATGATCATCATCATTATCACACTGATTGTTTGGAACACCACGAGTAATGAACCTGACAGCGTGAGCCCGGCTCAGTAGTCCTTCAGAGTGGTTCAGAGAGAGTCTGTTTATGGAAGGGATGCCAAATCTTCTACTACTACTACTACTACTACTACTACTACTACTACTACTGTGGAGGTTGCACACAGTTTTGATTTCACACCTCTGAGCTGCACTGAGACTCATGTGAACTCTAACTTCATTTGTCACTGACATTGTCCAATTTCAGTCTGAACACACGGAGAAAATGAAATGAATAACACTACCTTTAAGTCTAATAACAGTTGTTATTTATAGATCCAAATGATGAGGTTTAGTAAAAAGCTGAATTCTCTGCACTGTGTAACCAAACCAGCGAAGAGGACATCTTAGATTGCATGTGATGTGTGTGTATAATCTAAGAAACCAGCATTTCATCAGAGAATTACCCAATTTAATAAACAATTACGTAAATTATTTTATCTGTCAGTCTCAGGTTTTCTGCAGCTGTAGTCTCCATCAGCATTGTTTCGCAGAATGAGAGATAAGAACAAAGAACAGCCCAGAGTCAATCAATGAAAGTAAATGAGGAATCTGTGAACAGGGATCAGTGGAGCCATGGCAACAACCTGTGTGGTCTACAGCTGATTAATATATCTCTCAATATAAACACCAGCTTCGCTCAACTGTCAAGTGCGTGATTACTATTCATGCCACACAATGTAACTGGACGTAATGCTTCTGCTGGAATTCTGAGGCACAACAGTTCTGGTATGGCTGCATTAATAATGTTGACTTGGGGATCCAGAAACCTTATACCAGCACCGACATGTTTCCTACTGAATTATTTAAAGGAACCTTTCAAAGGAAGGTATGATGAGGGGTGCGAACAGCAATATGGAATAGATTTTCACATCTCATAATTTACCACTTTTTTAGACTTCTTATTATATTGTCACCATGGCATTAACTGCTATGTCTATCCATCCATCCATCCATCCATCCATCCATCCATCCATCCATCCATCCATCCATCCAAATGCAAAACTATTATGCTTAATTATATTACTCTATTACAATGTACACTGTCCTTAATTTGGTTTGGACTGAATTTCTCATGCACTGAAATAGTCTTGCTAATCTACAGCCCTTGTAAACTAAACAAATACATTTGGTAACTAAAAAACATGCAGGGTACAACATTTCTTACTGTTACAGACAGTATACTTCAGTTTTGACTGTGGAAAAACAAGAATCTTGTGATAAAACCAGATCTTGTGTAGGTCATGAATATTTTACTTTCTGAAGAGTTATATAAAAAGGTGACCCGAGAAATTGCTCACCATGATCTGCAGGCGCATCAATTATTATTGTATCAAACAGATCAAATTCAATGTTGTTTTGCAGGGTTAGTGACAATTTTGCAAAAAAATTAAATAAAAAAAATTGCTTGGGGAAAATGCTTTATGGGCTGGTGTGCATCATGTGATTAATGTGGAATTATATTAGCTAATTAGTTTGAATGTGTATTTCTTTGTAAATGCGTAAATAGGCTGTTACTGATGGTTTATTTTATTGTACAATGGTTCAGTTGTCTATGACAGATTTTTAATATTGATTTCAAATATTTTCTGACTTATTTTGTGATGTCTATAAATTGTTGTTGCAACATTTGGTGCATTAATACTTGTAGTGCACTGGAAGGCTCGGTAATGTGGTAACATGGGCAGTGAGGAAAAGTACTACTGGGTCTCACCACACTGTCTAATGGCTGGTACACCACAGAGCAATGCAGAGAAGGCAGAAGAGACATGGTACAAAAGTACAGTTAAAAAAAATAAAGAAAAAAGTTTCCTTGATTGAGATACTACAAAGAGCAGAATAAGACTTTACTGTGTAAATTATGCAGAATACAGTGTTGCGCTTTGCAAAAGCCTCAAAAAACTTTGAGTGTGGAACTTTAAACAGCAGCTCGTGGCAGCAGCTATACACAGACTGTTGCACTACTGAAAAGCAGCTTCTCTTTCAACGAGCTGCATTTTCGCCATGTAACAAATTCAACACAGCATATCAGAGTGCTTAGGAGGAAATACCTTTTATTAAATTCAAATCAGAAATCCTTGTACAGAGCAAACTGCTAAACCATTATTTTGCATTTTAATTTTGCCCAGTGTGTTGTTGACAGTCTCTTTAGTTTTGTTTATTGCTCCACATTGAATGATGCAGCACTTAAACCAATATAAACCCATCTCTTAATTTCAATGTAAAAATCATATTCATATTGCATAAACAGAGTTCCTCTGTAGCAATAAAACATGTTACATGAGCCCAGAGGAAGCCCTGCAGGGAAAAATCCTCTTAAACTGACAGAATCACTTGCTAGTCGAGCAACATTAAGACTACAAACAACCCATAATGCAGGATTTTCTGTAGAAGAACACATTAAACTCATTCTATTTCGATTTAAGAACAATATCAGGAGAACATGCTTCTTCAAAGCTATCCTTTTTTTTTAAGTGTACCAGTGTAATTAAATATTGTCTAAGATAGCATGCTGGGAACTTTTCCTACCTAAGAGCAAAAGGCAACCAGCAATGAAATAGCAAGCAATTTATTGACACATTTTAAATGCACAAGGACACCCTAAGTGCTGTTTTTCTTTTTATTACAGTACAACTTTTCTATGCAGCAATTACAAGAAAAAAAAAAATATATAAAAGGGGACAGCATAGTGGTGCTTTTCTTTTGTTGGTTTTGCACCTCGAGCCTTAGTTACTGGGGAAAGGCATATAGTTTAATAATGTTATGTTAAAAAAATGTTTTGTGTTGAGTTTAGGTTGATAAGAAAAAAATATGAATCATCAATAAGACCGGCCCCTACATAATGCCACTAAAAAAGATTGGAGCCAACAAATCTGGTACTGCTGACCTTGTGTCCAGGAGCCACGTGGTACAGGCACTTGAAACCAGAACTTGACAAATAAAACACCTTTCAGCAAGAATCTAAAATAGTATTTCACGTTGTAGCAATAAAAACTCAACTACTAACTTTATTTCACAATATCTGCATTTTAGCTAGAACATGTATGTAGAGCAATCCATGGCTTACTGCTAAATCCTGTTTTCATCACAATATGAAGATGTGCAATAAACACATCTCAAAATACTGCCAGAAATGCAATGAATAAGAAAAACTGTTTTATTTACACATGCCATGCATTCACACCATTTTACCACCTGGATGAATCTCCAGCCTGCCGTCAGTTAACCTAAATTGGTGTGAATTTGGTGGCGACTGTGAAGTCAGCTAGTTCAGTAGTTGGATAAGGAGCAAAGAGTGAAGAAAATGTTAAGAGATGTTTTTGTTGAGTTCAGAAGAAAATGATTTAAAGTGAGTGGGGGAAATTAAACTCTAATTTCCTTTAATAATAATGATTATTAGTTATATTTAATTTATTATATTTATTATTTTATTCATTTATTCATGTGTAATTTGTTTGATGAGATAACTGAAATAATTTATTGCATTTCTTTATTCAGAGGGAAAAGCCTATACAATGGTTTGTGTTAGCAGAGTACCTATCAAAGCCAAAAAACATAGGAAGCTATTATACCTCAAGTGGTGAATATAGATTGAGTTGACCATGTTTAAATCTGGGGTCATAAGTAAGTTAAGAGAGGTGGGATCATGTTGATTTTTGCATAGTTTTCTTCCCGCCAGTCTGAGCAATGCTTGAAGTGGCCTAAATTGGGAAATAATGTAGCTAGAGTCCTGAAAATTGTGCAGGCTCATTGATATGTACATATGGTCTTCAATGCTCCAACCTGCTTCAATAGAATAATATAAAAAAGTTACATGATGGTGTAAATGTGGTCAAAAAATTTGATGTATCTGTCTCTCTGATATTGCACCACCCATATTTTGTCACCTTAAGAGGATCATTATTTTTCCTGTTAAAAAAACAAAACAAAATTTCAATAGTTTTTTCTCATAATGTATGCCTCTGACTGGCTCTATAACAGGAAAAAAAAGCGTCTTAGGGTGAAAAATAAAGGTTTTATGGTTGGTGGAATATCAGAATAGAAAGACACATGGAAATTGTTTGGCCAAATTTACACCATTGTATGACTTGTTTGTATTGTTCTATCAAAGCAGGGTTGTACCATTGAAGACCATATGTACATATCAGTCTGGCATGAACTTTTTTAAAAATTTGGTGAACTGAGGTGCAATGATTCATATATGTTTGTTTATTGCCAGTCATATTGTCTTCGCAATATTAAACAATGTTATGGCACATCGCAGATTTTCCTCATAAGGTGAAGGACTAAAACAGTCCTAATCTGGGATTAGCAAACATGCAGAATGCTGCCAACATGTGTGTGTTACAAGCAGACAAAACCTCTTTCTCTAGATGAACAAGTGAATGTTGTATGAAACCAAGCCCACTGAGAGGTTCATTGTAGGATTACCACACACAGAAGGAAAACACACATGGACAAGAAGGCAGCATGACTGGAATTCCTTATAACTGTTTCTTGCGGTTGCCCAAGTATTCCACTAAGCAGCTTTATAATTATTGTTCAGTGTGCTTCCTAATCCAATAAAGAGGTACAAACCGTCCGTTCTGACCTCTTTTACCGAAGCACAAACTTTGTTTAAGGAATTTTTCACAGCGACTTAATACGAAGTCCAAAGGGTGCTGAGAGCTGCTGCACTCAACACCTTGCGTGGTCCTTAACTGGGCCTACTAGTAACAAGCTGCATGCTCAACCCATTCAGCTGGTGTGATGTTCAGACATTTGAGGATGTGCACCAACACGCATAGGAAAAAGCAGGAAAAAATTAAGCAGGCAGAGGACATCACAGTACAGCAGAGTTGCCTTCAGCTATAGTCTTTACATATACATGAGACACACACACAAGGGAGGGCATTCACCAACACATGCTCTCTGTGTCTCGCTTCCTCAGACACATGTATTTGTGTATCCCCTTTAGGCCAGTCACATGAATCTGAAGATGACAATCATGTGAATCCCTCTGAAATTCTTTATGCATGTTCTTATGACCTTCCTCTGGCAAGTAACACTGTCTCCACTGGACTGTGGATCTGTACTGAAGACCTGATGAAATGGTTGAGGAAATAAAGGTAGCCTACTTCCAAATATTTCTCTGAATAAGTAGTACTTTAGTACTGTCACTAGTAAAGCCAAGTACAAAATGCCATATTCAGGAACTGACTCACATAACTGTATCCAGTCTGACAAAAGGTCAAAGAGCTTTGAAGGAAGGAGCTACTTCTCCACAAAGTACAGTACCTTCAGATTGGGGTGGCAGGAGTTCTTTGCTGCCGAAGAGACAGGGTTGTTTTCTAGAGTCCAGCTGCTTGTGGCTGTGTTGTCCATTTTGTTTACGGCAGATTCCTTCTGTATGTTGCCTAGGCTGTTGTTGCTCTTATGATGATTTACTGTGGCTGTTCTCACTCGCACCTGTTGGACGGAGTTCAGAATTAGAGATCAGCAGATATCGCAGGCTTGACATCTATAGTGATAGTGAGTTGTACAAGAAGGCCAATGTCAGTTTCATTGTGGGTGTTCACAACAACTGTTCATAGTAAAGCCTGAAAGCCAGAATAAATGGGTGTAACAGCACATAGCATTAAGTCTTCTCCTCCTCATGGAGTGTCTGGATTTTGCACATCAGCAACATTTTTCCTATTTTCTTCCCATGGCTATCAATTTTTAGGCAAATCACTCCATTGACCAATATGAACGTGACACTAACAAGAGGTCTCTGATCCCCACAATGACTGGATAAGTCTAATTACTTATTTGAACCAAAGCATGTTTCATCCTGAAGATCCCCAACATTTCTTTTTTACTGCAGTGGGGAGATATTGGATGCTTCATTGTGTTTCCTTTCATACCATCAATAGATTTCCCTAAATGCCACCTTGCAGACACACCATTCTTTAGTCAGTCACATGGCAAAGCTGACAGGGATAGATGGATGGTGGGGTAGGGAGAGAAATAGATCACAAACTGACACAGAATGTAAATTGGTTTGATATTCCACTTGAACAACAGGTTTCGGCAGAATATCAGAGCAACTTAAATTATACCATGGCTACAACAACAGAAGCGAGTATACCCCTGCCCAATGTCACTTCAATGTCAAATACTTCAAAACTGTACCACCTTAAGTTGAACAGTCAAGTATTTGCTTGAAAGCACATTTAAAACTCACAGTTCAGATTCACTATATTAAAATTACAGTCCCCACAGTAGGCACTACTTGCAACAAAATTCAGTCAGTCATTAGTGAGATTGATTTCTTTACTTTTTTTTTAATACTTTGTATGTCTACCTTTATTTTGGGGATAGACTGCATGGAGAACACCAGTGTTGCACACATTTTTTAAATGATAATCCGCCCTTAGAAACTAAAGCTAAGGTGCTGTATTGGACTCAAGTCAGGAGACATACATGTTCAAGCCCTAGTTTTCACTTTTTTTAGAAAATTTTGCATCATCTTCACAGTAAGTTTAGGATTGTTTAGGATGTCAGTCAGTATTTTGGTGCATTCATAAGCATTCATGGTGCCATCTACAGTATAAATGTCATCTTCATAGCACCGTCTGCACCTAAGCAGCCCCATATGATCAAAGTCCCACCTCTGTACTTCACTGCTGGGACTATGCATTCACTGTGGTAGTCCTCAACAGGTTCACACCAAACTTGCTGGAAATCTTCTGAGCTGAGCAAATATATGTTGGTCTGATTTAAACAAAGAATGTGGTCCCAAGATTCTTATAAATATCCAAATTCATGCTTCTTTTCATGTTATTTAGCAAAGTTTCATCTTGCAGTTTTGTGCCAAAGAACAAGCTAGGGTTTTCTTCTTGGATGCTTTCCACTGAGGTTGACATTATGCAATGTTCTTTGCACTGCTTGAAATGTCACACAAACTTCAGTGTACACTGATAACCTCTGTGCCAAGTCTGACGTACTTGCCCATCTGTTTTTCACAGCAAGATTGTGCAAGTAGTGCCAGTGGCGTCGTTTTAGCAGGACGACCACTGAGACTCTGATTAGAGGTAGTGTGGCTCACTCTATACCTCCTGATTACTGCTGCAACTGTGTTTTCGACTGATTTTTAGTTGGTCACTGATCTTTGTGTATCATTTTCCATCTCTGTGAAGTCTCACAATCTGATTTTTTATATCCTCTGGTATTTCTTTGTGAAGTCATGATGCAGACATGCAGTTAGACACGGCCCATAAGTCCAAAGTTGACAAAATTCAAGTGGTTCTACTTTGTGGCCTATACTTTCAACATAGTCTCTCTAATGTATTTGTTTTGATTGTTCATAAGATAAAACATTCTATATACCAACATATAAATGTTGATGAATTGGTTTATTTTTTCCTTGGTAAAAAAAAAAAAAACCTGTCACCCTGACAAAGAGTGAGAAAAAATATGTGAATCACATCAAAATTACCACCGAATGCAAGGCAGGCATCCGACAGTAGTGCAAGTCTTCACAATAGAATGCAAATATTATTTGACAGAAGAGCAAAACATTTTCTTAAACATTGTTGATGTGATTGTAGCTGACACCTGCATGATGCTGCATTCTTACTAGAGACTAAGTAGATGCCAGATGAAGACATATAATTTATGACTCCTGACTGCACTCACACCAAATTTAACATATATGTCAGTTATGCCTACATCAGCAGCACAGAGCACAACTCAAGAACCTACTGGGAAACACAAACAAGCCTTAAGCAGACTTAAGAAGTCAACTGGTGGGTCAGCAAATACAGAAAATTGGCTTTTTCACACTGGATAGGAAACTGATCTTGTTGAAACAAACTCACAAGGACAAAGTGAATATGAAGCACACACTAAGGGAAACAAGACTTTTAGAACAATCATGTGGACACGATGGAAGTAGAAATAAGTTTGGTAAACTTTTGCAACTTGAAACAATCAGATAGAGAAGATTTATTATAGTTTAAAGAAGTTGCTTGAAGTTCAGAGGTTATAGAAAACCTGACACTTTCATCTAACTGTGGCGACATTCTTTAGTAGCACTGGTCGTATAAGACCTTTTTAGTAAATGCAGTCAACTGATGAAAACTGTGCAGAAAGAACAACAAAGAACGCAAACAAATGACTGCAGTGGTGTGACTGGGTTCTAAGTTACTGGGTCTCAGGAGAGAGTTAGTGAGGTTTGTGCCAATGCTTGTTTTTGCAACAGTAGTTTTAACAAAATGATACTAGTCCTAGTACTTGTTAGTTATATTAGAGCTGCTTAGTATTCAAAAATTATTTTACAAATTAGTTTCAAGAAAAAATTACAACATACAGCAAAATATAGTGGCAGAAAGTATAATGTATTACATTCCAACCAGAAAAGCAATGATGAGTGTGGCCATGAAAAGGAGAGTTGTTTCAATAACCACTAGTTGTTTGCATTAAATTAGTTCAGTCTGTTGCAGAGAAAGACATAGATCCAGAGAGAGCAAAGCTGTGACGTTGTTTAAAAACCAGGCTGATTATTCAGCGACATGACAACTCCTTATGGATCTCTCCTCCATGCAGTAAACCACAGCATGGCTTTGAACTCTGCAAAAAATGAAAAAAAAAATGTAGCCATAGCGGAAGACATAAAGGCTTTCATGCTCATCTAACATGAATACACATTAAGCAGAGCAGCAGTTTGGCACAAACTGTACCAATCTCCATACTTATGTGAGGCATGAGCCGACCTGCACACTCTTATATAAACCTATTAATTAGGGCTACACATACAGTGGAAGGAGGAGCTATCTGTCTCATCTTCTGATAATAACATGATGACGACTTAACCATTAGCAATTTTCTAAAAGTGTCTCACATGTTCAGACTGTGAGGAAGCAATTCACTAAAAAAAATGGTAAAATACTTATTGTTTGAAGCTTATAGGTTCACTCTGAGAGACACTGTTAATGGAAAAGATTCATTTTGCACAATTTTCTCAAAGACACTGACAAGACAGTGCAGTCAAGTCCCTGCAGAAGTCTGTAATATTTGATAACAGGTGATTTTTTTTTAGTGTTCAAGCTGTATAAAAAATGTCTGACATAGTAAATATGACTGATGTGAATGTGTAGTTTCACAACACAGAAGGCCCTTGAAATCACACAAGTGCATGAAGACAAATCAATGAAAAGAAATCCAAGGACCAGATTAAGAAACACTTTGAATTATGATGTTTAAAGCACAAAGGAACTTTAAAGAGGGTTTTTAAAGATGTGATTGCTGTTGAATTATTGGTGATGGCACTCTGGTTAATTAATCAATGCATATTGAGGACGCTTTCCCTGCAAATCCTCTGCTGCTCCCACGGACAGATGTGCGCAGTTTGTGATGCAGAGTTGCTGCCTCACTGACACTGGGATGTTTTCAATCTGCACTGATCCGAACATACATCTATGCCAATCCAATAATACACAAATTGCAATAATCTAAAGTGCGCAGCATGTTTTCTTGACTCTACAGAGAACATCCTGATACTCACCTAACTCGGAGCTTCACACTGTCCCCTCCACGGCGCCTCTAACTTCTTATTTACCCCCAGAAAGCAGGCGAGAAGTAAAGTCCCGTGTTTTGATTGAGAGCCTCCAGCCGTATGTAATGACCTTCCCCTCCTGAAGTCACCTACTCAGTCTGTGCATGGCGGAGAACGGCGCGTTTCGCAGGAACCGACAAGGTGGAAACTGAACACGGTGTTCACGGTGCAGCGGACGGAGAGCTGCAGGAAACTAGTTACCATGACATATGAGCTGCGATCAGCTGTAAACATCCTCAGACTGTCGGAGAACCGCGACACGAAGCCACCGCGCTGATTTCTGATCGATCAGACCTGTGGATCACTAGTGGCGACCACTCAGACTGCAGACAGACTGAGCAGCACATGATTTGGGCTCAAACAACACGTATGGATTGTTCCATAGGGGGGGACGGCGTGTTCTCCTATGGAACAATCCATGTGTGCAGCTTTAAGGGAGGCTCAGGTGATAGAGAACATCCACAAAAAACATGTGGTGCATTTATTATTCCCACAGTGAGGACTGAACAGTTCATAATGTCCCAAGACAGTTCAAGTCTAACAGTGATTGGGAAAATGCAGACCACTTTATCTTTGTCTGCAACTTTGTTAAATCCAAATGTGGTGCACTCACTGCACCACAAATTAACATGTGAATTATTCTAAATATTGTTGATACTGACAAAAAGCATCAGATTTTTTAGTAAACATAGTTATAAATCTGTTTTACTCAAACATACTGAGGCCCACGCTCTACATCCTAAAAACACTAATAATAATAATAATGAACTAGCTACAAGGAGCTGTAAAATATGAAATATATATATATATAACACGTTCAAAAGCAAGTGCATCCTATCAGCACTAATGCACATAATAAAATCAGACAAATTTACAACAACCTTTATTTACTTTTTAACAAGCCAGAAAACTTCTACTGGTGGAAAGTTGTGGAGTTTCAAACACTGTATTAACCTCAACCAATTAGTCCAAACTTTAACTGAACAAACATCTTCTAACCGCAATCTGCTTCATTAAAATTAGGCACCAAAATAGGCTAACAAACAGTAAAAGATTCTACTAAGTTTCAAAATTCAGTTTGCCTGAAAACTAATTGGACTATTCACTGAACTTGTCTTGACCTACAGAAAAAGACTCAGAGAGAAGTTGATAAATGCAAGGGTGAATTACAGGACAACGTGTCAATTAAACTCATGCTGCTCTCAAAGACTGATTGTTGCATCAGCCTCAGAATGTATGTGTTTATTCCTGCAACACATTTTAAAGCAATTTTGATAGAATAAAGGAAAAAAAGGGCACATAAACCTCTAAAAGCCCACGCGAACACAAAGGTTCAAATGCCCCTTCAGTGGCCCTGATGAAAATGCATCGTTAGATAAGGTCACACCTCCCTCATTGAGCCCACTGACACACCAGGTGGTCAGACCCGGTTTCTCAAGTTTCTCTGTTGCCATGGGGACCAGTGGTCTATATACAGCAGTCTGTCTTACTCTGAACATGTCCACACCTCCCTCTGTAGCATCATTAGTAGGTTAACACAACCTGTTAAGCACTCAAAGCGAAGAAGCGGCTAAGGTGCTAAAATGCTTGATTAATTTCTGCCTCTGGTTTATTCAGCTGCGTTTCTAATGCTTACAACTACAGCTACAGGTTGAAATGATTATTTACAGAAATCAAAACCTTTTGAAAAACCACAATATTTGTTTTGTAAAGTAGTTTCACATAAATTTAAATCTGCTGTACTGAACTGAAACTTCAGAGCTGGCACCACAGAAGTAGGCCTACTAGTGCAGCTTTAACCATTGCTAATCAGAATTTTTATATTGTGATTATTAGGATGTGAAATCTTAGATAGCCGACTGGTATATATTGAGATACAGCACATGTTTTAGAAAAGGGTTTATAGATAAAATAACTAAACAGGAATGAATC
>OMNN01013629.1:2840-18274 GCA_900302755.1 Chromis chromis
CTGGAGGTGTCACAAAGAAAATATATTGCAGCTACGATTGTTTCCTACAGTTCCAACATACAGACTGCTTCATAAAAATACTGCAGGTGTCCATCTATTGCTTACTTTAATTGTAGAGATAATGGGTGGTGCCTTAAAGGTATTTCAGTACTCTAATCTCTCTCTTACTCAGATAAGCTTTCCTTAATTTACATGTAAGAGGACCAAATCTCTGAGAGTCAACTACAAAAGTCACCTGCCAGCTGCTTCTTGGAACATCTTCAACCCCTGCTTAGCAGCACCTTTTTAAAGCGTTTTAACATTCATTAGCGGAGATCAACTACCTGGAATTAAAATTACAGATATCAATGCCACTGAGTTGTAGATACAGTTTGGACTGGTCAAAATAATACAGGAATCTCTAGTGTGAAATTGTTGTGAACGACACTGCTCACATGAAGCACTGGATATTGGCCCAACAAAGCATTTGAACAGTGTTAGCTGACGTAATGGTGGTTACTGTGGATCATTAGACAATGCAGTGAAACAGTAACAGCCCATCAGAAAGTAGTTTGTGGAGAATGAGAGCTTCTTGTGGTCAAAATGTACAAAAAGACAGGCCTCAGGCTGGTCTGACACAGTGGTATGTCTGCGATACTATGAGGCCATTACACTGATCCAGTGACTCCACTTGGAAAAGCTACCTGAGCTGATGGAGTTGGAAGGCTTGGATCCGGGTCCTCCACGGCCACGTCCAGAGTTGGCGCCTCGGCCCCTACCACCTCGCCGGGAGCCCCTCTCATCGCTGCCTATGCCACGGGGCCTCTGGTCTCGGTCATTAACATCCTCCGACTCAGAAGCGTTGGACAGTTCAGAGTTTGTGCCTGCATCAAACACAGACAAATAACCTTCAGAAAAATGACGTTTTGAATTACAAACTTGTGTTTTATTTTAAATACACAAATATATCACATCAAAGTAATGTTTGAATCCCGTCATTCTCACCATATCCAGAGTACTGGCTGTTGGAGGCCCTGCGTCCTCTGCCGCGGCCCCCATAGGTACGAGAAGTGTGGAGTGAGTTACTGCTTTCATCTGTCAGGTAGCCTTTCTCTCGGTCAACACCGGGGCCCCCAGTTCGGCTTGGGGGTGCGCGGTACCCAACGCCGATCTGACGGAGCTGCTCATCAATCTGGAGACGCTCAAGGCGTAGCTGCTCCACTTCCTACAGGATGGGGAAACAATCGTAGATAGTGTGCACATTATAACCTGCTCTTTATGCCATCCTACATCATGATGTCCACCTGATATTAAATGGGGAAATAGTGCAGATGAACAAATCTTAAAGTATAATCCATGGTAAAACAAAAAAGTACCAATTGAAACATGACAAAATGAGCCATGAATGGGACACATACGTTGCTAAATCTGTGGCTATTACAATGTAGTGTAGGTTTTATCTTCTCCAGTAGTGAGAGAAACTAGATGATGCCATCTAGCATGACAAGCTGATCTGGCTTTTTTTTACTTTGACAAAATAATGTGTTGTGCCAGAACTCTTTTGTGTCCTGAAAGCACAAACAAGATTGAGCTTAAAAGCAGTATTATAACACTTTTTACTTAATCAGACTTTTTTTCTGACTTTCAATTTGGCCGACTGTGATCGACTCCAGTGGTTTAACAACAGACATTTTTTGTTACCCAAAAACTATTGTGCTGGAACCAGGCTGTAATCCTAAAACTCCTGTGGGTCTGGGCTGCGTTTGTTCTTATTATAGAGCCTATCAGTCTACCACTAAGTGGCAGTAATGTGTAAAGTTCAGTGCTCCAAAGACCAGGAGCATTGTGACTCAGTGCCCACTTCATGGCCCCTGCAACACCTACCAATTTCTAACAGATCAGCTGTGATTGGCTGCCTGGGTTAAGTATTATTTGTAGTGGTCAAGGTTAGGATAAGCAGCTGCATCTGTCACAACACCTATTACTCCGCTGATATCTTTCGGGCCAAACCCCTGCTGGATTTAAGATGAGGAACAGCCAGAGTTGTCTTACGGTTAGAAAACAGCAGGCACAGGTGAGCAGATGTGGTATCACACTGTTTAAATGGAAACTGTCTGTCACTTTTTAATCTCTTTGGGCAAAGGAAATGAATAACACATTGTGTGACAAAAGGGTAGCTGAAAGAGTCTCAAATGCAAGAACAATTAAGATAAATTATCATTTGGTTTATAAAATTTAGCTGTGGAAAGTTTAGGTGACAACAACTCAGTCCGCTTGTCATGCTAGATGACGCTTAAAAAAACAGCATTATCATTTGAGAGTATCCCAATATCACATTTTTCCCCGAGCCATCCTTACAGACAAGGGGAGTGGGCAATGGCGTCTAGTGACAGCAGTGCACTGACAGCAGTTTCTATGGCGGTTTAATGGTGGGTGATTTGGAAGAGGGGGTCTCACTTCGCAGCGTGACAGCTGTCTCCACCAATGACAGCTGGACCTCAAGAGATGTGTGAAGGAAGTAAGGCAGGACGGAGGGGGAGTGGGGGGTTCTGATGTTATTTTTGAAAGCTGAGGGTCCAGATAGCTGGTAATCTATACTCCAGCGTACCCTTCACCCCATCCCAGAGAGAGGGGGCTATTTATAAAAGCACATGAGGTAAGGACAAAATGAGGTGCTCTCAGCAGCTTTCCTCATGTGGTGGTGAGCAGGCGGGAGACAGGTGACCAATATGAAACGACCCTGCACATACGCCCACTCCATCATCCAAAAGCATCCCGCCTCTGTTCTACTAATTACATAAAGGAACGGTGCTTCTAAGAAACATATTTATTCTCCTATTGCGTGCACACATTTACGGCTTCAAAGAAGTCATGTTATGAACATGCAGCTCTCTTTTGAGGAGTTTCTTGAGTGATAGAAACAGATAAGAAAGGTCAGTGCTGCCATCTATTGGTGAAAATAGAAGATGGACTAACCTGGAGATAGGACACGTGGTACTCCAACAGAGCCTGAGCGTTGCTGATGTTCTCCTTAGTTCCTACAAACACGAAGGGAACCATGCCCTGATAAAGAAGAGGGAAATATGAGTTGAGTGCCTATGTTTTTTTTTGGAGAAGCAGGTAATCATCAGTGTCAGGGCAATATAGGAACAGTTCATAAGAAAAAGTTAAGTGGTGAATTAACGACCACTTCCGGAATAATTTTAAGCTTGAAAAATTACACGAAGCACACTGAACAGAAACACACCACCCCATCAGAGAAAACAGACAGCTAAGTGCCCACACACCCAATATAACTGGCATATGCGGAGCAGTGGGTTGTGTGTGTGTGTGTTTTAAGCAATGAAAAAGTGCTAGTGACAAAACAAGAAAGACAAAGCAGCAGAACGGAGCAGAGTCAAAGCAGACAGCACATGGGACGTTTACACTCTGTTGCAGTTAAGGAGCTTTGCTTTTTGGAAAGCAGAGAGGGTGGGCGGGTAAGGGTTTGGGTTATATCGGGGGGACTGGGAGCCCAGTCGGACGGTCAATTCACCTCTTTGCTGCCGGCAGTGTCGTCCCTGCTAGCCCCCTGCCTGCCTACCTCCTCCCGGGGAAGCTTTTTGTCGTTGTCTCCCTCAATCCTGACACGGACCACGCCCGACTTGTCCACGATCTCCTGGATGACTTTGCCGTTTTTGCCGATGACTTTGCCTGCATGCGATTGAAAGGAAGAATGTCACAATAAGGAAGCATGTGCGTAGTTATGAGGTATAAGCTACGGTGATGAAGTGACATGTTGTCACTGACAAAATGAGCCATCTTAGGAATGTGGTGTTGCTCACTCACCTACAAGGTTCCTGGGTACCTGAAAGTAGTCTTCTTTAAACTCAAGATACTCTCTAGCCTGCTTCACTGCCTCTGGCGTCTGCAACACAAACATTAGAATGAATTACATTACAGTATCTAACCACATATTGAAACAAGAACTACCATACCCATTACGTTAAATACAACAGGCTCATTTAGTGGCGTACCTCTCCATAGATCCTGAATGTGCAGCTTTCCTCCTCCAACTCAATAGCTGTAACACCAGGCACCTTCCTTGCTTGCTGGATGTTGGCACCATGGGAGCCGATGGCGAGGCCCATCAGGTCCTCCCTGACTTTCACCTCTTCCTGGTATGCGGATGCTAACTGCTTACTTGTCTGGGATGGGGAAAACACATGGATGCTTTGTGTGAAAATGTGTAAGCGAAGCCCAAATTGATAGCTGGGTGTAACTGATCACAAACTACAACTTCAAATGCGTGTTTGACAGGGTGTGGACACAGGTATATGAGAAGAGAAGGTTTACCTCCAGATGTTTGGTGGCTTCTTCGTTACGGGACATAAGCATTAGCTTGGTACGGATGCTGCGGAAATGCATGTCACTCAGAAGAGTCGCACGCTTTACTGTGGTTTCATTTGTCGACTGTGAAGATAACAAAAAGGGATTAGGAAATGTTTTCAGAATCACTTCAAAGCACAATGATTAGGTGTAGATTATCATCAGTTGTTTAGTCCGTGTTTGCGAATACTGAGCATGTCTTTGTGTTTGTTTTGTCTTAAAAATAACATCTAAGAAAAGCTGGGAGAGGACACCAAAGATGTGGAAAGATTTGGATTCACATCTTTACATCTGTGTAGAAAATCCATGACATGCAGTTTTGTATTTTTGTACCAGAGTTACTACAGCTCCTTTGTCTCATTTTCCCTAACAGGGACCATTAACTTGTTCATCAAGAGACACCAGGCTGAAGTGTGTATTCAGAGTACTAACCAGAACAATGAGTTCGTGTGTTTGGGCACTGTAGAAGATGCAGTTGGCTCCGATAGCTTTCCTGAAGTCTTTGTGAATGTTGTCATTTGCACAGCTGTCGATAAGAAAACAATCCACAGGACCTCGTTATTCATCTGGCAGCACTGGACCGCTCTAACTTGTGATGTGAGAACTTGACATGAAAAGAAAGGTGTTGCATGCCAATTATAATTTATATTAAAACAAAAAATGTATATTGTGTGTAGCTTAACAACGGGAGACTCACATGTCCCTCAGGTCTTCTGGGATGGGGATGGGGACCTTGTGGAAGGAGTTTCGAGAGGAAGGACTGTTGGGGTTGAGGGGCCTGATGCGCTCTGCTGTGACAATCTCGTTGTATGTGGCGTCGCAGGCCGCATATTCAATCACATAAAACTGAAAACAGCAGAAAAGACATACAGCTAGAAAAGTCTGAGAACTGCATGGCTGAACTGCTGTATTTAACCTGTATAGAAATTCTAAATCTGCTCTGACTGTAAAAATGTATTGGCATCTTTCAAGGTTGAAAAACCCCCCACCCCAAAACCAAACTGTGCGTACTCTATAGTTTATTTTATCTAGGTAATAAAACTACATTCTTTTCATTCAATTTCACAGAAAATGTAAGAAGGAAATCAAGAGGGTGTGTCAGACTAAGATGTGGAGAAAGATTTTTTAAAAATGTAGACAAAGAAGAAGAAGAACCATGAGAGAGTGCCCCAGTGAGATGAACGCTGCACACTCCATGCTCAAAGGACTGAATTAAAGCCATCAGTCAATGCTAGATATTCCTGCAGGCTCTTATCACACTGCTCCAAATAACAGCACTACACCAGCAGCAACTCCCTTGGCACAGTAGCACCGCAAAGCTGTCCTTTCCATATCCCACTGACCCACTATTCAACCTGCGGCTCGCGCTGACGATTTAGAGTCAGTTGCTGGTTGGAATTATCTGAAGATTCTAATAAATCCAAGTGTGCCTGTTAGACCGAGTCTGGTGCAGATCCACTTTGGCACGACAAGTCAGTGAGAAGAAAAAGCACAGGGTGTAGGGGAAAGGTAATTTGAAGGTACAATGTCAGACCCAATCAGAACATACTGACTCGTTGAACTCATTACCCAGCAGGACTTATCTTACTACAAGCCTGTATTCACTCTACATACGGCATATTGCAGTAAAGCCCAATAAACAGTTACTGGCAGTACAACAGAGTGCTGAGATAAAGTGGAAAATGACTGCTTAGCCTCCATTACTGATTATTAAACACTGATGCTCAGAGAAAGCTATCCTCGCTGGATCTTATCAGCCACACAAAGTATCACCCTTTTTAAACTAAGTAACTCCAGGAAATTTAGGCCTCTGGCACTAAGATTCAGAAACAAACAATTTAAATTTCCTCACAGCATTTTCAATATATTCAAGCCACTGTGAAGATTAGGCAAATTAGGCCGGATTAAGAAAACAACTGCGTGGTTTAAAATGCGTTTTGCACACAAAAAGACAACAAAGCGGCATCGTGTTGTTCTTTGTGATTTAGGGGTTGTGTGACTATGGTGTTTGAATTAACGGTGATAATATAATGTCATAATATAGTAATGTTTGAGCATGTATTTTGTTCAGCTACTTATTTAACCTCTTATAAGACTGGCTTTTTAGCAATCACTTACCTCTCCCTTCATCATTCTGACCCGCGCCAGCCACCAGCCACATGGTTCCTGTTCGTTGGCCCTGGAGTAAACCTAAATAGAGACATATCCTGAATAAGAGCTGAATCAGACACAGATAAACTACTGCACCCATTAACTGTGCTTCCAACTGTAGTGGAAAGCAAGATGCAGCAGCGGTGAAGATGCTCTTGGCTCCATATTAAGAAAGCAAATGGCTATGCCCTGTAATAAATGCAATCCTACCAATCTACTGTCGAGCATTTAGTAAAAGCAAACAGGATACATGGTGTGTAACTAACTGTGTGTGGGTTAATATTCTGACGACAATATGAGATGCTACAAAAGTGTACAGCTTGTGTAGATACAATTTCACTCTGACTGAACAAAATGCATGCACTATATTCAACTTCCTCAACAAACATTTAAGAGTCAATATGCCTGTAATAATATTCTGTTCTTATCTGCAGCCCAAAAGCACGAGAATAAAGAAAATAGATATTTATGGCTGTTGCTTAAAAAGCAATAATGCCGTTATAGCTTCCGTTTAGATGTTTTTTCCATATCATAAAGACTGCATGGACGTCCAGGAAATGACAGTTCAAAGTCAGCACTAGCCAATAATAATCTGTCTGATGAAGTGTAAAGACACCGAAGCCCTGAGACGTGGGGGTTAGTGAAATTTCAGGTGTATGAGCCGAGTCAGATAATTCAGAGTGGCAGGCCTCACCTCCACCTCCTCTCCTTCACCAATATCCTTGTTGTAGTCGGCTGGAGGAGGCAACCGCACGTCGCTGAAGGGCAACTGTCTCTCTGGCTGCCAGCTATGGCAAGATGAGGGAGGCAAAACACAAACACCTGTCAGATTATCAACAATCACAGGAAACAGAATTAAATACTGTTGCGCAGCTCAAGCAGTGTAGCTCGAGGTCTTTTTCACTCATGCCACTCTGGGATTGGAGTGCCGTGTATATATTTCCCACTGACTGCTGTGTGCCACATTAACAAAAGTAATGAAAATTAAAATTAAAATGGCCCATTTAGTTTAATGAGGAAGTTCAAGAAACTGTGTCTGGACAGTAAGCGACTATGTTCACTGTATGATGCCCTTTTGCATTAAATAAGAACTTGAAAATAGCTCAACAGAGGGTCATGAAAGTCAATGATTTTCAAAAGGTTAAACATGAGATTATTACACCGGGCGAATAAAATAAAAACTTGCTCCTTTTTACGTTCATTCAGTATTAATATCTCATACAACCTCTCACGACCATTTTGAATTTAAGATTTATAAAGAACTTTGATTTGAGAGCCTTTTTTTCTGCCATTATAAACCAAGAACATGTGCCGTTCATTCACAATCTTATACAACGTGCTACTCCAACACCTCCATGTGCGCAGAGAAAGTAAAAGGAGAAAGAAGCGGGGGGGAGACCATCCCAAAAATGACACAGGCCATCATGCCGCCACCCCTCCCACCTCGCATACCTTGGATTACTATTTTTAGGAGGACCCTGATCTACACTCTGAGCCAAGTAGATAAAGAGGGACCAGAGGAATGGGTGAGTGGGGGAGGTAGAAAAGGACAGTAGGTGGGGCTAGCAGTATAGGAAAGCATGCCACCAGGATGGTAGGGCCAGGAGGGGTTACAGCCGGAGGTAAAAAAACTGTTAGAGACGCGTATGGACAGCTGCATGCCAAGCACAGGTGCTGAAGAGGACAATTTTAAATGCCTGGGTAAAGCACAATCCTGGACCGGTCATCGTAATTCTCAATCACTACAGTTCAAGCTTCATTTTCCCCATGTAAGGACCATTCATCATAAGGAGAGATTAAGAAAAAAGAGCCAACTTACTTGTTTTCAAATACAATTGTGAGTGAGTCTTCGTGGACATCTTTGATATAACCCTAAAAGACAAGCAGAGAGAAGGAATTTTATTCCCATGAATGCACAACAGGGAGATAGGGATGGGGCTGGGAGTGTTTGATTTTGCATGTAAACAACACAGACAGCTGGCTTGTAAGCCATGCTAGACCAATACTGTGACTGTTACTGAAAAAAGAGCATCTAGGGCTTTTTTGGAAGCCAAGACATCACATCGCTGACACAATTCTCTGGCTGTGAATTGTGTGCCGGATAAAGTGACGAGGAACACTGACTCCTCCTGACAGCACAGACAGCCTGGAAATCTCTCTCTCTCACACACACACATACAGATACACAAACAGAATTAAAATGCATGAGCCCTCTTTTTGTGTGTATGTCGGAAGACAATAGTTTTACATGAGGAATGTTCATGAGGGCACGTGTGCAGGGAGGGCAGGCACTTAATCACTCCAGCCTATATGGACAGATTATGCGATAGTCCAAAGAGGGCTATTATGAGAAAGATCGCCTGAACATGTTACTTGTCCATCATGACCATCCACAAATCAGCATGCCGTAAACTTTAACCAACACCCCCAGCGCTAAGCAAAGACGAGACAGGAGGAAAGTGGTGGGTGTGACATGTCTCTCACTGTGACACTACCATATATGGGACAGTCAGTATCTTCAGTTGCGAGCATGCTTGGGGGCTGGAAGTAGGATTCACCTGCTGGGAAGGTGCTGCCTTTGCACTGGAAGAGCTGGCAAAAGCTTGGGCCAGGATCCAGGGAAATGTGTGTGTAGACACAGTTCGATGTCTACACCCTTTAAGCAGTTCTCTCTGGTAACTACTATGATCACCCCCTGCTTTCTATTCTAAGAAGTTCCTGGTTAACGGTCAAAACATGCTTCTCTATCTACATGAACACAAGTAGCAGGGGACAGTGGGCCACTCACATTGCTGGGTGCTTCTGGAAAAGACGTCAGCAATGACAACAGGTCTGAGTGGAAAAAGTGCTCATTCCCAATTTTCCAGGGGTCACATTAGGAAACAGCTGCATGTGCATGTTCTGTCAGGTTCAGTACTGCTTCCACCAGGCTCTACCAGGTCAAAGGGCAGGCAAGCCCTCCTTCTAGCATGACATGACTGGTGGAAAGATGGGAGCAAGAGGGGGTGGTGGGCAGCTTCACGATGACGACACTTCATCCTTGGGCCAGCAACCACATGGAGGTCCATGTGGTGACCAAGACCTTTTGGACTAAAGGCACCAGGTTTGCAACCCTCCACTTTTGTAAACAGATAAAATGCATAAAACAACTTTTTCCACACAAGTATGCAAAGTGTTCAGATGTATCTGATAAGCATACTTAAAATAAAATTCAAAAAACATGGGCACAAGAGGTTTTATCAATGTACGACATTCAGCTAAAGCAAATTTAGTGTGGCAATGGAGTCAGAATTAACAGAATGCACAACAGTTTGAATCCTTATTTAGACTTTTATCAGCTTTCCTAGTATGTGCTCGCTGCTGCAGAAAGACAGACTATAAATATGACAAAGTGCCATTTTCCTGACAGGTGCTGTATTGCCCTAATAGGTTCATAAATATGCTCCTGATTCGTAGTTGAATGGAAAAAACTGACCGACTTACAGTGACACCGAGGTGAATGAGGTAAATTTAAAATGCAAAATCATTCTACAGCATGCGTCAATCATGAAAGTAAGAAAAAAGCAATAAAGCTTCTGCACTATTCTCTCCTGTCAGGGATAAAATCTAAACTGGAAAGTGACATTTGGGACGCCACTAACACAGTTATGTGTCCATGTCATCCACAAAATAAGAGCTGTGAGATAACAGAGTTTAGTGGAAAGTGTTCATTCACGTCAGAGCCAAACTGTCACCCTGTAAAACAGAACAACAGGTGAAGCAGCATGAGGAGAGTAAATATAGGGGCATCACTAAACCACCATGTGGTTGGCTGACCAGCTGAAAGGTTGAAGATAGAAAAGACAGAGCACATGGAGAAATAAACGTGTTTCAACAGAGAAATAAAAATAAGAAATGCCTCCAGAGTTAAGGCTTGAAAGACAGGAGGAGATACAGAAATTATCTGCCAAACCATTATGATGTCTCTCCAGGTCAGGTCAGAGCTACCCCTAAATTTTAGCCTAAATATTAAGAAATCTCAGTGTCAGAATCTGCAGCATTCACCAAGAACCAAGACTGTGTGACTGAGTAGGAACAGACATGTAAGCTCTCCGTTAATAAAATCAGAGTGTAGAATTCAATGTTAAGCCATCCAGTTGCCATTTTAGAGTTGTCTAAAACAAGCTGTGACACAGCAGCAACAATGACTTCAAGTCATGTGTCGAGAAATGAAAGTATGGTTTCTATCAGAAATCAGACAGAATAGAAACAGAAACCACTGTGGTTCTTCCTCGTCACGGAAATAAACACAAGATTAAGACGCAGGGGTGAAGCTAAACCGTGGGCTGAGCTACACAACACTGATGAACTATGTGAGCTCTGATGTAGCATCACATCACACTTGTACGCAGTAAGTGCACAACAGCTGTCCGATTAGCAGCTCGCTCCTGTTTTAAATGCTTTGATGGACCATTTCATAACAAAATGATGTGTTATGAAAAATACTGTATGTCATTACAAAACCATGTGAACCTGTTCTCAGTGGTATAGCCTGTAAACGTATTCACATCTCCTGAAAACGAACAAATATAGGCCATAGATGGTGATGACAAGTGTACCTAGCTTGAGTGCTAGCTACAGCTAGCTGCCCACCCCACAATGGCCAACCCTAATGGAACAGAAAACCATCCCTGTTCGTCAGGACTGGACCCAAGCTAACATAAGCCAAGCAATGGTTGACGAGGGCTGGGCTCAGGAGAACAAACCCAAACAGTTTTTCCAGAAACAAAACTTTGAACTGGGACAACTACAAACTACGACTGTAAGCAGGTTACCTTGTAGAAGGCCCCATTCGAGCCGCGAACTTCCACGGCCAGCCCGTCCATACTCGTCGGTAGATCCCCACGGCTGTGCTTGTCTGCAGCCGTTATGACTCCTTGCGAGTCCGGTAGCGTTACCACCCCCAGCTTCGCCGGCCCTTCGCCGCTCTCCGGCCGCTTGTGGATTTCCAGTGTTTCGGGTGGAGGAAGAGGGGCAGAGGTGAAGGGGTTGGGGAGATGGGTGTGATGGTGTCAACTAATGCAACGCAGACGCTGTCTCCAGCAGCCAGTCAGGAGGAATCGTCTGTTTTTGTCTCAATGTGGGATTTGGTGCTCGCGACCTGGAAGGCACCGCCACGAGCGATGCTCGAAGTCTCGACGTGCGCGAGGAGGAGAAGCGAGCTAATGATGCTACGGCTGGAGGATGCTAGCTGATGGATAATTAGCTGGGAGGCTAGCTATCAACACCTTGATCCCGTCAGTTTTCAGGGATGCTAGCAGGCTAGCATTTGATAGCCTGGCTGCGTTTGTTGGTCGTGCGTGTGGCGCAGTCGCCGCGTTGAACAATTTCACAGAAGTCGTCACCGGGGGCCGTTTCTTCAGTCTGTGGTGCAATTTTCAGCGGCGTTTCGTTCCCAAAAAAAAAAAGCGGTCGTAATGCACTACCACCCGGCGACTCCTTACTCCAACTACCCGTCCCCTCAAACACACGCCGATAGAGTGAATCAGAGAGGGACTGAATGACCTCGAACACCCCACCCCTCCATACGGAGGCCCGCCCATCAGGAAACCCACGTTTTTAATTGGCCAGAGACGTCGGCAATCAACTCCGCCTGGTTTTAATTGGTTTAGCAAATAAGGGTTGGTCCGAAAGCGTGACCAATAAAATCCACAGAGTCGCATCCTTACACAATCCATTGGTGTTATTCCTTGTCAATTATGGTTTTACTCAAATTGACTGGCTCCCATATCTAATTTTGCCCACTCATTGATGAGTGAGGACCACCAGCTATTGTGTAAACAGCACTACAGTGAAGTTACTATACATATCATTTACAAAAGTTACATCACATAGAAGGAGATTAAAAAAAACAGAAAAACACACACTGATTTGGGGATTTCTTTTTTACTCTTTGGTAAATCCTCTCACCATATATAGACCCATAAATGTGCAGTAGAATAATGACAGTAGAAGTGTAGAACAGCGTGAGCACACTTAGGTAAGGGTAAGGTTACAAAACAGCACAAATGCTGCACCAAGAAGACCAGATATGGACAAGGGCTGCTGGGAGGAAACAGCTGTGAGAAGCACACATGAGGGGTCAGAGGTCATGGGGGAAAGCCATGCCATACAAGAGTGCTGTGGAACCCCGGATTCAATATGAATAGGAAAGAAAGGGGCGGCGGTTCATTGCTTTGTAAGTATCCTTACACAAAATCTAGGCACAGCTGTTAAAACTATGCACGTCTAGGAAAAATATATGACACAGACAATAGAGAGCAGCCTATATAGGTGACTGCCTTTGAATAAACCAGGCAGAGAATTGTTTTTTTTTTGCATGCTGCCCATAAATTCATGTGGCATATTTGTAATTTGTGATATTAGGTTATGTAAGTAAAATTCACTTGATTTAAGAGCCCAGCAAAATTGCAAGGCACATCAAGTAATCTCCTCTAATCAACTTTCAAGAACATATAATAAGAAATCATTGTGATCATTTTTTCCACTTGTGAGTTACAGTCATCATGCATAAGGGAAATCTCCACTTAAGAATTAATTTTCTTTGCCATTGCAGCAAGGGCAGGAACAGCGAAACAAATCCACCAAAAAGAGGAATGTGAAACCTGTATTAACATTTAATAAAGCAAAACAAGACATCTGCATGCAATATCACCTCTGCCTGCGAGTCCAACAGGCTCTAGTACAGCTTGTTACTTCTACTGCGAGCACCAGCCAAGTGACTGTCTGAGCCAAGGGCAAGAAAATATCAAATTTAAAATGATGTTGAGGACAACGAGAATGATGACTAGCATCAAAACAGGCACTTCCTCTATTCCAAGAACAACCCTTTGCAATGAAACATCACCGCTGATATGCAGCTTAAAGTCTATTGTAGAAAACTGAAGGATAAACACAGAAGAAAGAGATTCAGAGAGCACGTTTTGTTTCCTGTAGGGATTGATAATCAGATGACATTAGTGGTGTTCCTAAAGATCTCTTTCATCCCGTTTGTTTATTAAGAAATATTCTTTTTGTTCTTCTTTTTAATTTTCCTATGGGACAGCAATAATTTACATATCAGGACCCAGATGATTTGAGTTAAGAAAATACAGAAAGTTTAGAATAAAATGAATTTCTCATTAGCAGACCATGTTTTATATTTACTATTTACAATCCGTGCTCTTACAGAGATTGGCAATTTGCATTTGATCGCCCAACCTCAGAACTGGCACGACTTGGGAAATGGCGTTTGAATTAGTCATGAATTTCACTCACACTTCGGAGAATGTTTGAAGCATGGCTGCTGCATGCCTTACCCCCTCTCAGTTACTTATGACATATTTCCAACCCCTTGATAATAACATGAGACACTTGTTTTGAGTGCGAAGATAGAATGTCTGAAGTACTGATGGATGAATAAGCTACTAACATTGTTAAAAGTGCTGGACTGCAGCTATTTAGGCTGATTTGCGAACACTGTTTTAATAATGATAGATAATAAACCATTTGAGCTGTATTTCCGTAGGTTATGTGTATAGAGTTACTACAGCCCAAACTATTATTATCTCCTGTGAAACTCCTGAAGTATGCGGACGACACCACTGTAATCGGTCTGATCCGGGACGGTGATGAGTCTGCAGCCAGGAGGTGGAACAGCTGGTCCACTGGTGTAGTCAGTACCACCTGGAGCTGAACCCGCTCAAGACTGTGGAGTTGACAGTGGGCTTTAGGAGAAATCCCCTGACACCCGTCCCCCTCACCATCCTCAACAACACAATGTCTACTGCGGAAACCTTCAGGTTTCTGGGATCCACAATCTCTTGGGACCTGAAGTGGACTCCCCACATAGACTCTGTATGGAAAAAGGCCCAGCAGAGGTTATACTTCCTGCAACAGCTCAGGAAGTTTAACCTGCCACAGGAGCTGCTGATCACCTTTTACAAAACCACCAGACACAGAAACAGTTTCTTCCCCCGGGCCGTTACCCTGATGAACTTTCACTAGTCACAGAGACTCAAGAACCACTGTGCAATAACCCACACTGATGTATATTTGCACTACTTGTACCACTCTACCTCAATAACCCTGTCACTTTGCACACACATTGTAAATACTGCTATTCATGAATGTTTATGTTTATATTTACATTATTATTCTTTTATCTTATTTTTAGTACTTAGTTTTTTGTTTTGTGTTTTTTGTGTGCATAGAAAGCAAAAGATACACCAGAGTCAAATTCCTTGTTTGTGTGTACAAACTTGGCCAAAAAAGCTGATTCTGATTCTGATTCTCTATTCTTCTTTCTTTCTTTTTTTTCTATTGTGAAAATGGCTCCACACCCGGGAATAGCGGCTGCTAAAAAATTATTCTTCTGACCTGGAAATGCACCTCTCCTCCCAGCTTTGCATACTTGCTTAAGATGATATCTGTTATACAAATGGAAGGACTGGAGAATAAACACAATAGAGAGAGACACACAGAGTATGTTTGAGAGAATATGGGGCCTTTCCTGATACTCTGTCACGTCAACCTTAATACATAAAAACCTAGATTTGTCCTGTAACACAATAGTAATGTAAATGTAAATTTTACTTACTTACTTACTTAGGCCTTTAAGTTCCCTGGGAACATAGGCCATTGATGAAACTCCCCCATCCTCTGCGGTCCTGTGCCCTCCGAGCCAGTTGTTGCCAGGACAGCCCCTGCGCCTTCATCTCTTGTTCTGTGGTTCTTCTCCAGGTGGTTCTAGGTCTACCTTGCTTCCTCTTGCCTTGCGGGTTCCAGGTTAGAGCATGTTTTGTTATTGAGGTGTTTGGTCTTCTGAGTGTGTGGCCTATCCAGTTCCATTTTCGTCTCCTAATTTGGCTTTCTATGGTTTCTTGTTTAGTGAGATCCCACAAGTTGTTATTTGTGAT
>OMNN01013667.1:2569-14668 GCA_900302755.1 Chromis chromis
AAGCAGACAACCATACAAAATAGACTAAAAGAATGTAGAGCACAGGGGAGCATCAGAACTAGATGACTATTCTCTATAGATATTATTGGTTGTATGGTTTTGTTTTCTCTTATTCAGGCATATCCCTAGGTTTATGATACCATGGTTGCCCTGTCTTGTTTATTTATTCCAGATCAGACACTACAGGCAACACCTTTCACTTGACCTACTGTGTATGAAAATGTTGTCTCACGCAGCTTAAACTATCCTTTATTACTCTGCCAAGTAGGTTATGTTTTTGCCGGCGTTTATCTGTCTGTTTGTCTGTCTGTCTGTTAGCAAGATAACTTGAAAAGTTATGAACGGATTTCCATGAAATTTTCAGGAAATGTTGATAATGGGACAAGGAAAAGATGATTACATTTTGGTGTTCTGGATTACCATCTCGATCCAGGAATTTTTTTAAGGATTTTTCAACATTTCCTGGTGTAAAAGAGCTGCTTGGCGGAGCTCTCCGAGTGCTTTTCTAGTTATATCTAGTACTAGTAGAACTAGGTCAACCTTTGTAAATTTTGACAAAGCTAGAGCACTTTGTTAACAGTGTAATCTGTCTAAAGTGTCCGTCAGAACAAACAAGTGTGTTTGCTCATTTACATGAGACAGTCACAGTATATTCTCTTTCCCTTTGTAACACACTTCTTATAGTGATGTCAGTAAGAAAAAATCTCAGTTTACACAATTCTTTTGTGTGTACAGCTTGACAGCAAAAAAACCCAAAGAATTTACCAATTTAGCAACTTCTCAGACCACATTAAGTGAGGTACTTTTTTCAGTCATTAAGATGAACTAACTGAGATTCAGTACATGTAACAATAAATCAGAGGGACAGGTGCACATGTTTGTTTGTTTTTTGAGTGACCTGTTTTTTCAAAGTGACCTGACCGTCCCATTTCAGAGAAGCAGAACAACACAGACGATGTGGCAGGTATAGTCTATACATTTGCAAAGTAGCATTTAACCAGCTCGGAGTCACTATATTACCTATAACCTGAATGTTTTTGGGCTTTAGACCATTTGGATTGACAAGCAATTTGAAAAACCATGGGCATTTTTTTCTTTTCTTTTCTAATTTTATAGTCTAAATGATTATTCTATTAATCAAATATGAAGACAATCCACAGATGCAACTAAAAATCAGCTACAGCTTTAACTCAAATGGACTTTACCAACGGAGTTAAGAATAGCGTTGACTCACTTGTACATAGTTGTGTAGACCAGGCCGCTGGCTGCGCCTTCAGGTGGGTCCCACCTCAGCACCAGGTCCATGTTGTGGGAGGTCAAGCGGACGTTGTTGGGTCTGCTGAGCAGTTCTGATACTACTGCACAGTTCAAATCCAAAAACAAGCTCACTGTGATACTGTCGTCTTTGTCTGACCAATATTGTGGCGTCAAAGTTACCCCCTCTTAATTAAATATACACATACAGAACACTCTACGCTGTGGATTTTTAGGATTGTCTTTAAAAAAAAATAAAAAAAAAGATCGATAGGCTACTGATTATTTGGACCTGGTAGGCTAAAGTTTACCAGCTGATCCTCCTTCAAGCAAAAAAAACAAACAAACACTCGATTCCAAATCAGTTCACAGACATTTAACTGAAATGAGTAGCACAAGAGAGAAAACTCGTTGATTATTAAACTAACAGCAACCTGAAGTAGCTATTCGGCTGGGTGCTCCTTCGAAAAGGTAGGACAGTTCCTCCTAAACTCCACTTCCAGTAATAATTCGCACACGCGGTGTGCTCAGATGAATTATTCTCAAATAAACATACCTGTGGAGCCGCAGAGAGCTGAAACCGTTAGGACAGCGGCGCAAATATAAGCCGACATGTTCTTCGAAAGGCTCTTGGTTCAGTGCCTGATGTATTCCGTGTGAATAGTGTGTTACTGTCACACTGTGTTCCACTACTGTGTTTCCTGGTAGCTTTCACGAGCAAGAGGCGGGGAAGTCCGCGGAAACGAAACTCTGCGCAGAAACGTTTCAGGCTTCAGTGAAACAGCCTTTCACTGCCACTCACTTGGTTTGGTGTTACATTACCAGTGCAAATCACATAGGCAAAAACAACAACAACAACAACAACAACAACATAGCCTAATATAATTATTATTATTGCATTATTTAATTATGCCAAAAGTCTGTTTAGAAAAGGGATACATTTAACCAAATCAGCACAAATGGTTTTTGAGCTGTTCAGCTGGTAAATTTTTTTTATTCCACAGCTATTGATGCCACTGTATTCCTGTGAACACTCAAAGCCGTACAAATGGAGCCAGCGCAAAGAGTCTGAATACTTTTCTAAATGAGAGGTTTAAGGTTTGGATTTTAAATAAATGTACAAAGATTCCTAAAGACATATTTTCACTTTCTCATTATAATTTGCTGAGTGCACTGACAATTGAAAAAGTAACTTCAACTTCAGTTTAAAGTAAAATCTCCAACACATTACTGAGGGACAACAGCTAAGTTCAATATCAAAATAATATGCCAATATATGTGCATGGAAAAAGTACAAATATGTGTATATGAATTATGCATCCTTGGGCAAGCTGTGTTAGTGTTTATGATTTGAGTTTTCACTTTAGTCTAGTCTTATCTGGAGTCATGTATTTTTCACCTAACAACTGGTACTTTGTAATTATGTTGTGGCCTACCTAAGTAAGCCTAATATTACTTGTATTACCTCTAATATATATTCAGGGTGAGGAACAGTCTCCTTTTTTTATCATTGGCTCCTCTTATTTACAGTTTGTACTACAATTTTCTTTTCTTTCTTTTTTTTCTTTCACAGTTTCACTTAGTTTGTGTGGTTTTATATTTTCTACAATTAAATTCCACACTGGGAGATCAGTTATGTATTGATCTACCATTGTATATTCATTTTATATTTATAACACTAGTACCCTCAAAGCTTTAGATATACATTGTTAAGCCACAACAATTAAAACCAGCTGCCCAATACTGTGTAGCTTCCCCTCTTGCCGCCAAAACAGCTCTGATCCATTAATGCATGGACTCCACACACCTCTGAAGGAGTCCTGTGGTATCAGGCACCAAGATGTTAACAGCAGATCCTTTAAGCCTTGGAAGCCTTGATGGATCAGACTTGTTTTTCCAGCTCATCCTACATATGCTCAATCAGATTGAGATCTGGAGAATTGAGGCTATGTCAAGACCCTAAACTCTTTGTCATGTCCCTAAAACAATTCCTGAACAAGTTTGGCAGTGTGGCAGCATGAGTTATCCTGCCAAAAGAGGCCACTGCCATCAGGGAATCCTGTTGCCATAAAGAGGTGTGTAGCGGCCATCGAAGTCAGTTATGCAATTTAAGTTCATTTATTTATTTTTGAGTTAAAAAACGGAATTGGGCTGCTGTTTAGCTCACTGAGTTAAGGCAATACGACATGGGCTCAGTCCCTTAGCAGCGGTCATGAGTTTGAGTCCGGCTCAAGACCATTTGCTGAATGTCACTCTCCTGTGTCTACCACCTTCACTCTGTCTCTCTCCAATAAAACAAAAAATTCAGTTTTCTTTATTGAGAAAATGATTATGAAAGAACATTAATATGTTCACCAAATGTCTTCACATCGTGAGGGTGGTGTTCCACTTCAATGAAGCCATCATTATCCTGATCAGAATTTTAATTAAAGGTCACAGTTTCTCCTTGTACACTACAACTTTATCAGTGTAAGTAATAAGGTTAAAAAGAATAGCATCCCTTGCTAATTGATCATGAATAATGAGAAGGAAAGATAATACTTTGCAGTAACCTCATACAGAAATTACACTTAGGCACTAAGACATTATTTATAAAACACTGATTTTCAGTTCCTGCCCCTAGTCATGTGATAAAGACCTTCTCTCGGTTATAGAAGCTATGTAACAGCTTTTATAACGGACAGTAATCCACCTCAATAAATTTATTTTATTGGCTGGATTGTAACAATTTATAAAAACATCTCCCTCTGATTCTAATTAATAAAATTTAACCTCAACTTCAAAGTCTTACAACTAGACAGCCATATTAGTTCCACTGAAACAAGCTCTTCTGGGTTTCAGCCTCAGTCTGGTCCCTCTGATTTCCTCCTCAGGCAGTCGGAGGAGCCTCTATTGTGTAGGTGTGAGGCTGAGATCTGATTTAAGAATTCAGGTGGAGCACTTCCTCGGTTCTGGAAGATGTATGAGTGGAGATGAGAAAGTCAGACACAGTAATGCTTAGATGCTGCTGATAAGTGTCATTTGTGCTCTTTATGCCTCTTTCAAACCTACAATAAATCAGCCAGAATATTCCATACCATGGGAAGAGTAATCTGTTTATATATACTTTTTGACTGGACAATAATGGCTTGTTTATTTATACACACACTAAAATTATTAAATATAATCAAAATTGGGGGGAAAAAAGTCATTCACAGTTTTTCAATATAAGCCTGATGTTCCTGTATATTTTCCTTATTGTCAACAATTGGGGGGTGGCAGAAATTTCAAGGAGTTGAGACTTAGCTGACCAATTTCAAGGATTATATCACAAAGTTTGTATAGTAAGTGCAAATATAGTGCCTATAACTTCCTGTTATCAATAGGTGGCACTATGACTATGACTCACTTTTGGAACATTGATGTCTTCAGACCCGGACTCTTGTCCAGCATATGAAATTTGGGCCAGATTGGATAATGTGCAGCTGAGATATAAACACTTGAGTTGTCATGGTGAGACATCAAAATTCGCTGGACCACCACAGACACACTATTGGACGAAAAGTCACAGTTTTCTCCATGAATCATCATCAACGTGTTAAGGCTTATGTCACCACATTTGAGGTTAAAATGGTCAACTGGCAGGCGCTGTTGAGCGATGAGAGGATAGGACGCGTCTTGCTACACCTCAGGCGTTGTGGAACTCAAAGCCCAAGTGAAACAGCTGAACAACCAAGTAGATAAACTCTCAGAGAAGTGTTTGGACTTGCGGGAGTGAAAGAGGGACAAGAACACAGTCAGAGAACCAAGGACTTTGTGGCTCAACTTCTGACTGACGTGCTGAAGCTCGACGTGAAACCAGTGACTGTGAACACGGTACTACGAGAGTGTCCTGGAGACAATGACCTATGTAGGATCCACCAGCCATCAGAGACTTTGGGGCAGAGAAGAGCGGGTTTCAGCTGGTTTCAGAGTACAGACTGGAGACGGGGTCTTCTTTGATCAGCGGAGCACGACACCTTCCAGATCTGTCAGGATGGTGTGAATCTTGTGGTATCAGCAGGAGGCCACAAGACAACAGAGTTCCAGGCAACCCAGGATGTATATTGGGCCCAGCTTAGCCAAATGACTGGCTCAAACCCCCTGTCACTATAGCCGCGTTTCCACCGACGGTATCTACTCGGCTCGGCTCGGCTTGGCTCGGCTCGACTCTAGCCACGTTTCCAGAAAAAGTACCTCTTAAGCAGGTACCAGGTACCAAGAAAAAGTAGCCCGGTTGTATAACGTGACGTGGAAATTTCTAGACCGCTAGATTGGTCCGAGACAATTGTCATCGGTGAGCAACTGTGTATGTAGCCTACGTATGTAGTCCACATGCCGTTACCGGCAGCTGAGCAAGCAAACTTTGAGAAACTACACTAATGTGTAAAACACCGCTTGTTCATACCGTGTTTCCACCGCGGACCTACCACGGACTATACCGTGTTTCCACCGCGGACCTTATAGTATTATTGTATGAACAAGGTCGGTGTCACCCACTGCGTTGCCCACCGCTGGCACTTCCGTATATCTGCGACACAATTATACAGGATTTTAGCGCAACACATCTGATCAGACCAGAGATGTCCTGGAGAAAAAGGACAGATATTAACACTTTTGTGTCCTTTTCCACCGCAGATCACTGCTCAGCAGCGCTTCAGTGTCCCTCTGCACAGCTGATAGCCGCACAAGATAGCCCCGCCCCCCAGCTGCTCTGGCCCGGGTCGGTGGAAACGCGAACATAACTGGGTAGAGCCGAGTCGAGCCAAGCCGAGTAGATACCGTCGGTGGAAACGTGGCTTTACATGTGCACCAAACAGCTGTGGTGGAACACAGTAGTCCAGCTCTGCACTAGCATAATCATATTCTACTATCAGCAATACACAGTCACAGAAACCACAAATTAACTTTCAATGCACTCAAGGTTGAGGTTTCTTTCTTTTTGGCAGTTACTTTCTTTTGAGACAGTGTTCTCAGGGACAGACTTGCAGGGAATTTCCTGCAAATGACTCTACTTCAGGTTGCAGAGTAAGAGACATCACTTCGCTGTTAACGGTTTGGATTAGGAGGTTAAAAATGTTAACGTTTAAAACAAGCAAAGGGATGCAGCAGCAGGGAGGAGGTCTAAAGAGCAGGAGGAAGAAGTGAGAGAAGAGCAGAAAGGAGGAGGACAGCAGGTCACTAAATGGGTCACTTACGGTCTCGTCGGTACAGATGGAGTGGACTTGGGTGCCGAACATCACAGAGGTGAAGATGAGGAAGAGGAGGCCCTCAAAGCACAGGAGTATGAGGAGGATGACTGTTGCTGGAGGAGAGAAGGAACTGCACTCTGGGGGGGGGATGGAGGGATGTGGAGGCAGAGAAGTGAAAGGGCAAAGAAGAGGTTCATATGAGGAACTACTACAGAGCTATCAAAGAAACTAGTGCACTCTACTGCTGATTGAGGAAGCTCTACAGTGAGGTAGAAGCTTTTCTGGGATTGCTGGTGTGTGTTTGGGTTCAGGGGGTTTAGGTTGGACTTTTTAAAGCAAGAAGAAAAATGTTTGACTATAGCATTAGCACAAACAAAATAAATCTAGTAACTAGATTCACCTGTCATGATCTCTATGACATATAAAAACATGTGCTAGTGGGTTGCCTCATGACTATGCAACTTTATGCACCAAAGTCCAATCAAATCATCTACTCCATGTGGGTTAACTGTGGCGCATGTGTGTGACGTGTTGTTCAGAAAAAAGTCTAATTAGCTCATTAATCAGCAAACTCTCTGTGACATCAGTTTGCATTAGTTAGCTCAAAGTGTTCAGAAGCTACAGCAATTTCTTGGAAATCAGTGTTTGCAATCTAATCACATGCTCTCATCAATATGGAGAACCTGTGGTGGCAGTATGAAGCTTCTTCTATGTGCCATTCTAGATTTATTGTGTTCACAAAAGTCACCAGCCCCGCTACATAATCTAAATAATGGACTGCATACCACATTACATGATGCAGGGCAAAACAGTGTGATGCTGGGAACTGAAAACCCACAATCTTGAAACCTTAAACAAAATGTCAATTTCTGTTGCCAATGTCTGTAAGAGCAGTGAGTCACACAGGAAATTACAATGGAAGAGTAGAGGAGAACAGCTTCTACCACTCTTCTGCCTCTATTTCAACTAGATTTCTAAAGACACAGGTTGTCATTATTGATTGCCAGCCCTATTTGAAAGAGTAATTGGCATTTTGCCGCAATCTGTAATCAATGTCAGTTCTGTGGTAGGCGCTGATGCTCGTAGTTGGCACAATGCAGCCACAATGCGGGACGGGTGCTGAAACCTGGGATTAAATTGGGCCCTGCAGCTAAGTTACAAAAGGTCCTAAGATCAATAAACTCTGACATCATGAGTTCTGCTATCAGTGCTGGGAAATTAAGGAAATAGCTTTCCCTTTTATTATTGCTACATAGATGTTATCTTGCACATTTTATGTTACCAACTCTGCTTCTAATTCATCTATGATGTATTTCTGTACTACCAATCCAGAAAAGAGATGTCTCTCAGAGCCTGTGTGGGAGGGGCGGGGCAGCATCTCTTACACACTACAGCAGCAGCAGACAGTAGACACACAGTAACACACACAGACACACAGACAACCCAGCCATACTAACGATGGCGGAGAGAAGTAAACGTTATAAAGTGTGGTTACACTTCACTAATGTCGGTGCTGACAATGCTCGTTGCCACAAGTGCATCAAGTCTCGTCTACGTAAGAGCGGAAAATCAATCATTCTGTCAAAACATCCAGCGAATGTTCATCACTTACAGGCAGAGAAATGCTAAGTTTTCGACTGCCTCGCCCACAGTTCATATCTGGTTGCTCCAGGTATGCTATGTACACGTATGCCCAGCAGCCCACAACCAACACATGGACCCAACTAAATTGTATGAATATGGGTTAATGGTTTAAAGTAACCACTGTTGAACTATGGGTACATACTGCTACCATCTGGTCACAGATTTAGAGTCCCGAGGGTGAGCCGCAACATATATAAAAAATATTTTATGCCACATGCCATACAAGCTCTTAACGCCATATGAACAGGACATGACTGGACAAGGTGATCCCCTCAGAGGGCTACAGTATTTACATCCACTGTTGCCAAACCTTTGCCTGTTTGCACAACTCTTCCTTTCTTTTTGTTGTACATTGTGGAGTGCTTTAATTTGTCCTGTGTAATTTGATGTCTTGGAGAGGCCAAAGACAAATTTCCACCACGGTGGACAATAAAGTTATCTTATCTTATTTATAAATTTAATCTGAAATGATCAGAGCACCATTTGAACTATCGTTTAGAAATTCAGCTTTGGTTTCAAAGCGCTCAGAGCAGATAAACTCTGTCTTCCCTTATTTTCACCCTTTGCCTATCGAATGTTGGTGTTGGTAGAGGCACATTGTGCACATTTCCACATGTCAAACAACAGCAGTAAAGTAGGATCTAACGGCAAGACACACTTTGTACCTTTTGCACATCAGACAGGTGAGCTGTGACAGATTCACAATTCAGAAGCTATATTTAAATCATTTATTGCATTGCAGATTTACATTTAGTACTTTGTTTATTAGGGCATTATATGTCAAACTAAACTGTAAACTCCATCCTTTAACAGGCTTTGGAGGATGCTTTCCCTTAGACAATCCTGACAATGACCACAACCAGGATAAGTTTGACCTACCTCATGAGCATACAACCTAGCACCGGGGACACAGCATTAAGCATTAGTCAGTCAATTTTCATTTTGGGCCGATACCACTATTTAATTTAAAGCCTTTCCTAGTTTCCCACACCAGGTACAGTGTACATTACTGCAAGACATAATACTGAAAATGTAGCTCGCAAGCTCACTGTGTGTGCGTCAGTCTGCTGATGTGCCAACCACATGCAAGACATTGCTACCAATGTCTCTGCGACCCAGTTCCTTCAAAGTAAAGCTTTTTCTAAACAAAAACAAACTGTTCTAGCCTTCAACAGCATGTCATTTGGAGAACATTTGTACCTGTAAAGATGATATTTTAGGTAGATCTGGAGAGAACCTGGGTGCAAACACTACAATATTCTTATGCAAAAGGAAATTATAGTAATATCCCTACAATCTTTCTATATTAATTGTGACCATAAATTTAGGACCACACCTATTACTTTATCCTACTGAGTATGCTGAGTATACTAAGTATTGCCTTTGTATCTAAGGCTTGACATCACTTATGTCTCCATGCAAAGTGTCCAAAAACAACCAAACTGTTGTAGTTTGTAGCAACAGTCCTGCAATAAATCCTTCTCATATGATGGTTATAATGTTCAACTGTTCATAGACGTGTTGGGTAAACTGTATAATCTATTTGGAGGATGCAGTCTGTGGTGTGTTATACTGACAGATGTTTCCACACTATTTAGCTCATTGAATGGTATGCTAAATATACAAGAAAACCACAGTGGATTAAGGAAAGAAAATCCAATGGTGATAATATGATATAATATTACAAAATGGTAATATAAGAGTATATACATTCATATATAAATTCAAGCAAAATATATTGCTTTCTTCTACCAACATGAAAGGTGCACTGAACCATTTTAAAGGCAAACTGCCAGTTCATGATTCTAGTACTTTTTATGAGTGAAGGGTAATAAGTGATTTATGGAGTTTTTAAAAAAAGCACTCACTTGTCCAATCATCTTCAAAGCAGTAGAGAAAATGGAAGACCACCATGACCAGAGCGTGGAGAGAGATGAGTGCAATGTACATCTAGGTTTTAAAAAAAGACAACAGTGAGGAACAACTGACTATGTACACTAACAGACTGGTATTCACTGAGAAACTGTGCTGCATTACAACGATTTGTAATGTGCTGCTGTCATTACAAGACTCTCAATCTTACTGTGAACTTACTGTGAAAAGCACAAAGTACTTTTGGTTGTTCTCTCCAACACAGTTGTTGACCCAGGGACAGTGGTGGTCCATCTTTCGTATGCAGCGCTTGCAAACACTGTAAGAGAATTTCAATGTGAGTGAAAAACTAATTAAAATGAAAAAGATTATAATACAATGATAACTGTATTATTCCTCCAGAGAGACGGTGCTAATTTTGTCAAGGATGATTTTTTCCCACAACATGCATTACACTTTTTGTCAACAAATAAAAATGAAAAGATAAAGTGAAAGACAGATGAATGCACAAATGAACTAAATACAAGCATTTAGGCTCTCCTCTGAAGGTAAACCCAGTCCAAAAACAGCATTTTAGAGAAAGAACTGAGTGAAGGCTCTGCTGTGGAGAGAACAGGAGGCTTGTGGTAATGCTAATAAGTGAGCAGACATTAGAGAGAGTGAGGTTTAAAACAGCCAGAGTCTGGAAATGATAACTAGATTGGCTAAGGACAGTCCCTCTGTTGTTTCACTGCAGAGAGAAGTGACATGGTAGTAAACACAGCCTTTTCCACTAACAGAGCAATGCCAGTAACCACGGTAACCATACAAAATGGTGATTGCGACCGCTGCAAAATTCTGATGGCATAAAAATTTAAAATGTGACAAAATGAGATTGTCCCTGTTAAAAACTCCACTAGAACTAGCAAAAGTCAAAGGGCTTAAAGTAATGCACTTTTTCATAAACAGACTGAAAACTAATGAAAATCCGACACCCAAATGAGAACTGTGAGGAGACAACAGCAATAACAGGACAACATGAGTAGAAAGTGAAGGGCACTGCATCCTGGCTGCAGCTATTTCTATTTTACTAATTATCCAAAGTCAAATATTTATAACAGTCTGACTTGAACCCCAATAGCATGGCACTGGGTTTGTGAAAGCCAAATGCTGCAGTGAGAATTCAATGTCCTTTTTGCCCTACCTGCAGTGGTGTGCTCGGTCAGGCTTGATGCTGCAGCACTTGGGACATTTGTAGACCACCTGCCCTGGTTTCAGCTGAAGGCTTTCTATGTATTCCTTAGTAGCGTTCCCTTTTGGCACCGCCCCCTAGCAGGAAACATGAGCATAAAGTTGAAGGCTTCAGCGTAATGTGCAGCTCATTGATCGCCATAATAAAATAAGTGGGCGAAGGCTAAATGTATCATTTTATGGAAGTTCGGCTGCAATAACTGAGATAATGACAAACTAAAGACCATGAAGCTGTCTGCATGGCACTGAGAATTATGGTGAATGCAGTGTGAGAGTGAGTGGTTGGTGGTGGTCGGAGGGGCTTCCGTCAGTCAATCAATCAATCAACTTTAATTTGTAAAGCGCTTAATCACATCTACAGACGTTTCGAATCACTTTCACAAGAGGAAAGATAGAACCCAACAGAACCCTTCTCAGAGCAAGCAGAAGCAACAGTGGCGGGGAAAAACTCCCACATAGGAAGAAACTCAGAGCGGACCCAAGACTCTGAGAAGAGCAGCCGTCCGCCTTGACCGGTTGGGGGGAGAGAGGGAGAGAGAGGGAGAGAGGGCTAGAGAGAGAGAGAGAAGAGGGCGAGAGAGAGGGCTAGAGAGAGAGAGAGAAAGGGCGAGAAAGAGAGAGAGAGAGAGAGAGAGGGCGAGAGTGAGAGAGAGAGGGCGAGAGTGAGAGAGAGAGGGCGAGAGTGAGAGAGAGAGAGAGAGAGAGAGGGAGCGAGAGAGAGAGAGAGAGAGAGGGAGAGAGGGCGAGAGAGAGAGAGCGAGAGAGAGGGCGAGAGAGAGAGAGAGAAAGGGCGAGAAAGGGAGAGAGAGGGAGAGGGAGAGAGAGAGGGAGAGGGAGAGGGAAAGAGGGCGAGAGAGAGAGAGAGAGAGAGAGGGAGACAGGCCAGATA
>OMNN01013672.1:3479-41913 GCA_900302755.1 Chromis chromis
CCCAAAATATTGTTTATAAATTATAAATTGTTGGGTTGCATTATATTGAAGACTAGGAAATTACACTCTTTTGAAATGAGAGTACCGTTTAACAGTCTTCTACAGAGTGTATTGCATTACCAGTTGTTTGTGACTTTAATGTTTTAATGTTGCATGCCCTGCTATCTTTAAGGTCTGTTTATAGCATGTAGCATGTAGTAACCCTTAAAATGTTTCAATGGACAGTAGATTGGATTATCTGTCATGTAGCAAGCCAATTATCTCTGTCACAGATAATAAGGAGCTCAGAAGCCAGTCTGAAAAATGCTAACTATTGTAGAAAATCCTTTTAATCACTACAAACAGCCTGACATAACAGCCAATATGTGACTGATAAACAAGCAACTAGGGCTGGTCCGAATAGTGATTACCAGTATTCGAATATTCGGGTCCAATTAATGACGACTATTCGAATAGTCGGGGGTGGGGGTGGGGGGGTATTCAATATAGTCGAATGTCAAATTTACTATTCGAATACCACCGCAGTGAACGAATATTCGATTATTAGGGACCAGCCCTACAAGCAACTACATGTGGGTTTAATGTTATGCATTAAAGGTATTATTTTATGTTTCACTTTTACAAAAAGCCTCAAGGATGCTTAAAAATCACCAGGATGTGTTTGAAAATTTTGTGCACCTTCAAAAAGTAGATTAGAAGCACAACAGGTTGCAGTGGGTTGTGTTTTAATCAATCATCTTATACTCAGGCAAATACAGGATGCCGACAACACTAAAGCTGCTTGATCATAAAAACAAGATGCTAATCTAACTGGAACATTAAAAAATTTTACTGCCACGACAAACACCACAGCTGAGCGTCATCACTTATCTGGAAGCTTCTGATAAAAAAAAGGACTGACCTGCTGAGGAGTGATGCTGCCGATGACGCTCTTCTCCACCCAGTTGACCATGTGCTCCTTCTCCATCTGACGGTGGAGGTTCTGCAGGGCGATCTGATAGTCCAAGCGCCTCTTCACCTCATTGGTCACCATGTGTAGCCTCTCTCTGTAGTTGGTCTCCAACAGCATGGCCACGTTGTTCTGAGACGAACAGAGAAGTCAATGGAAGCCTTTGTAATTGTTTTATCATCCAAAATGAAGTCAAATTTCCTATTTACCCGCTCTTTAATTTAAGTCATGATGACAGTTTAAAAGCCGACTTAAGTGACTAGCAAGACAGCTCCAGACAATAAATTACAATCCTTTTAAAAATCTGAAAAATAATTAAACAAAAATAATCTACAAATTTGATTTCATTCAAGACTTGACAAAAATTAGACATATGTAGTCAGAATTCAGACATGCAGTACTGTGCAAAGGTTTAGGGGGGTTTTAAGTGGACAAGGAGGCATCTGATCAGTCATCTGATTAATTCTGCAGCAGTATAACAATCTCAACTTAAAGCCAGATTCAGTAAGAACTGTCTTCAAGAACAAGGAGTCTTGTATAGCCCCCAAAGAGCCATGATCTTCAGATCATAAAGTCAGTCTTTGATCACATAACACTTCACATAAAGGAAAAGCTTAGTCACACCAAAAACATCTGACTTATTTCTTTTATGTTTACTTGCCACCTATTAATTAAACTGATGAATAAAAACTATTCATGGCATTCCTTTGATGTCTTTTTCACTTTGCTTTTGGTGCCTAAAATGTTTGCACATGTACAGACTGCTGATATCTAAAGAGAGCAGAAGCTAATCTATTCAGCTGGAATTGTTGTTCAGAAATGTGTACCGCAGAACAACTTGTAGATTTTTCCATGTATAGTTTTGTACGGCTTAATTTTGAACTTAGTCACGTAAACCTCCATAATTAATAATACTCCAGGTTCGTAACCTTGTTTAATTCAGTGACATAAATTTGAATTTTATACAATCAAATAGTTTTAATCATATATTTTTTTATATACTTAGGTAAATTCACATCATAAATCACACTGCAGGGTCTTGACTTTAATATTTAAACTTGTTGGTAAATTCACAATGCCAGTCTTATTTCTTGACTGGAAGCACGGCTGTTGTTTTAAACGTGCTTCATAAATAATGGTGCCTTGACTCTACACTTATTACTTTTAACTGCCTGATACATTGTATAGATCAGTTTATTGAGATAACCTTTTTTTGTATTTATAATCTCTTATTTTCCAAACATATCTATTTGGTTTACTGTCAGTATCCGAACTCGTCTAATCCACAGCAGTCCTGGCAGATTTATTTTCCCACTCTGCTATGTTGTTGCAATTTCTACTTGTTGCCAGTAGAGGTTGACAAATGTCAAATATTACTTACTCCCCATTCAACTGGAGGTAAAAGCAGCAGCTGTCAATGTGTCTTCAAGGGTAAATATGTAGGTAGCAGTAAATTATGATTACTGAAGACATTGGTAAATATAAATGTAAAGGTTAGTGTTGCTTACCCTCTTGGCGTCAAAGAGCATTGATCTTCCCTCTACTCTCCACTGTTCCTTCTTCTCATCCGCAATGGCCCGATCCAGGCTGGTCATGGCGAGGTTCTTCACCTCCTGAGCCTTAGCCACTTTGTCCTGGGGAAAAGAAAGAAAAAAAACATGGCAGGATTACCGGGGTGCTTGAAGAGGTTGTACACAAAACAGATGACCTATCAACTTTGATCTGAAAGCCTGAAAATTAATCAAAAATCCTTTTTCACATCATACAACATAAGAAAGCTTTTTAAGTATCCTATTATTAGCTAGAAAAATAGATAAAAAACACAAATCTGTGTGTTTGCCAGCTTACATCATTCAGTTTGTCTGCAAAAGCTGCGACACTTGGACCGAATTTCTTGACACCATAGATGATGACGGCACCTATGGAGGCGGCAGCAAAGGTCTCGTGGTTGATGACGTAGATTTCCTTGGAAAGTAGGTAGACGAGGAGGCCAGTACCCAGCATGTAGGGTCCTATTGAGAAAGTAAAAGCAGAGTTCTCCTTATCTTAGTAATTTCTTTCAGTAAGGCAATGATGAAGCTACAGCTTATTTTAGAACAAATTATTATTGTGAGTGTGGTCCTTAAAAGCATTTGCACTTCTCTGTAGATGCCGTGTTTCGCTTACAAGACTGTATTTTTGGAACAGAAATGAAACTTAAAGTATTGCCTCTACTACAGACCTGTGACACCAGTTTTGGGGTACAGAAGCTGAAAGAGCTCCTCTGGGAAGATGCCATGGCGAACTTTGCCTCCCTTCTCTGGCAGAGGGGGCACTGGGGCCTGACTCTGGGACGATGTGTGCAGGGAGCGAGACGCATGGACCAGACTGTAGGGGACAACATTATTAATAGCACTGAAAATGACACATTGCACTGAAATCATATTCTTTATGGCTATCATGTTGGTATCACAAGTGAAAAAGGAAAACAATGTTAGGGACACAAACCCAGCTCCAATGGGCCCACTGCCTTTCAGGGCACTGCCTGCAAATAACACAAATCAGACATATGATTAAGTGCAATGTTCTGACTTCTGCTTGTGTTCATTAATGCTAAATGTACTTGTTGCTTCCTTGATTATTAAACACTTCTCCCAACCAGTGAAAAGCTGAACACTATAACCTTGACGAGGGCAGGACTAACTGCACGACTGTTGCATTAGGCTGCAACGGTTTTGACAAAGTGTGTATGGAAAAACTGACAAGTGGGTGCATGTAACTTTCAATGACAAAAGTGATGAGAGATACAGCTATTTTACTGCTGCAATATAACTCAACGTCTGGTAGCAGTTTGGTGGTTTCATATGGATTGCTTTTTAGGGCAGAGAAATAAAAACACGCTTTAGGTGTAGGATGTGTAGTCTAAGAGACGACAAAAGTAGAAAATGAACCTATGCTAGCTGTCAATAAGGTGACATTTGCAAACGTGTAGGGCTAACGTAGCTAGTAGCTATTAGCTTCCGTTAGCTGTAACCAAACAGTAGTAATGTCTGCTAAAAATACAGAAACAGCAAAACCATTCAGACCCACTCCCCATTATAGTTGATAGAAATATATATGCAATAAACAAGCTACAGTTTCAGAGTGGACACACAGCTTGTAGGCATACTAGCTTAAGCCAGCTAGCATTAGCATGTCTCATTCAATGTGCGGCCTTCACTTTACCCTTCAGCTTCACATTCAGTTTAAACTTTAATTCCTTCTGCCTGACAGTTTGGTCACGCAGGAGAAAAGTATGTTTTGTTACGATATTAAAAGCTATTTTAGAGCATACCTGAGACAAAGACGAGTCTGGACAGCATGTTTGAAGGATGAAGTGCCAAGTTCTTGCTACGCCGGGCACCCTTGTTTCGGCCTCTCCGTGCCCTTCTGCAAAGAGCCACAAGGATGGCGGACACACGAGAAATCCTCCTGAAACAACGCGAGACTTGAGCCGAGAGTTGTTGTTTTTTAAGACAGCGAGCACTAGATGTCGCTGCATCCAAACCCACAACTTTTCACTGCTGGGAGGCTGAATTTGGATTAATGGAAGCGATTAACACCTTAATGGAGGGAGTGTGTGGTGATACATGATGCTAAGCTCCAACATTTTGGGTTAATCAATCTTGAAAATGTGCAAAGCTATAATTAAAAGTGAAAGATGATGATAACCTGTCAGTCAAGCTAAAGCAAATGAAGCACTAAAACACATACACAGAGGGGTAAATAACACACCTAAAGCAAATGATGAACCTGTCGATGCTCTGTGATGTTATTTACACCCTCATTAATTAATTTTAATGATTCTAGACTATTCAAATTTCCACAAGGCAACCACACACACACACACTGCACAGCTCTCTTTCTCTTCTGACTGCTGAGTTTTACTCCAGACTGCATGCGCAGGGAATTGGCTGGGTCTGTAATCTTGGGGCCCACCCGTGCATGGCATCAGTTTGGTGCGAGTGGCGGGTGAGATAGAGGAACATATGACGCTGTGGTTCCCTTCACTTCCTGTTAAAATTATGCTCAACAGAAACAGCTACATGTGAAAGAGAGACAAAAAAACCCGGACACTATTTCAGAAGAGTGAGAAAAATGGACTACTCCTCAACCATCTGAACACTTGTGAATGAGATGGCTCAGTAGGTAAGCTTACCACAATTTTATGCTTGTGAAGTAGCATTTTGCATTATCCTTTACTTTATTTTACCCCGGTCAACACTTGCCGGGGCCTAGTCTGTCACTGACAACTGTGGTACTACACTAGTGTTTCTAGAACTGCATGGTTTAGAGAGAAAATGCATTGCACAGCAACACAAATCATTACTAAATGTCAGAGATACTCTTAAGACTTCACGTTTCACTTCATTGTATGCACACAGCTCACATCAATTTGGAGCACAGCCTGGTGTTACAGATCACTAACTCTCCTTTGTTTAAGCTTGTAAAAGACTCTTGAGAATAAAATGTCTGGAGTGTTTGAGGAATCCAAATTTATACCATCCAGATATAAGGTCACAATGCAGATTCTTTCAGTGTTTTGTCACTTAGACTGAGATAGTTTACAGTTTCTTCATATGGAAGCCATCACACTGCACCTGCAATACCTTATAAGTACTTTTCAGCTGCCCATATCAGCAGTGAATGGTAACCAATTGCGTACATGCTACGTATTTAATCATCAGAAGTAATTAGTTTGCTGATAATTGTCATTGTAGGCTCGAGGCAGCACAACAGCCGGAAGAGCTGCCATGGATGTCCTTTCCTTCAGTGGACTACAGCTCTCCCCAGTGAAAGAATTTGACCAATTGGTGGAGTTCAGAGCAGAGAAACGCGAACATCTACGAGGACGAAACAATGTGACTTCGTGTCGGAGCCCTACAAGAGAATTAAACACAGCACTGATAAAGCGAGAACTGAAGAAAAAGAGGCAGCAGGAGTTTCTGAGGAGGAGATCAGTGAGCCCAGAGCCGAGCAGCTCGAAGTCTATGGACCTTTCTTCAAGGAGAAACCCTTCTCCAATTGGGTTTTCCACTAAACATTACAGTTTTAGGAGCAAGTCTGAGACTCTGCATACAAATATGCAAAGTAGCACCACTGCAAATGGACATCCAGTGATGATTTTAACACCAAACAGCAGCATAACTGACGATCCAAGCACCAGCAAATGGGTAACACACACTTTGAACAGTTACATCACTTGGCCCATTTTCAGTTTTCTTTCATTTTGAATAATACCTGCACCTTCTTTTCTCTCCTCTCATTTTCTCAGGCTTCATTATGGTCAGAACAGATATCAGTGATGAAGCAAGAGAAAGGTCATGCAAAGAAGCAAGCATCTACCTCCACGCCGGTCATACAGGAATCGAGCCAGCACCGGATGAAAAGCACACATAAAAAAGATAATATTATTAATGGTGAGATTCATAAGGTTTTGAGCAGGAACTGTCAAATTATGCTTGATTTTTTCATACTTATCTTGTCGTTTTCTCCCTCGTAGTTCAAAAGACAAGCACCAAAACATTCATCCAAACTGAAAAGATTCACCAAAAATCCTCTGAGAAAAAGAAGATACTGCGAGAGACCGGTGTGCAGTCAGAGTGAGTTCCATTCAAATCTCCCCAAAATCTAATTTAATCATTAATGTTCTTGTATTTTTCTAATAGGATGTTTTCCTCCATGCAGGTCAGGCTTTGTCACTGTCAGGGAATCGGTAAGTTTCAAACTGCTGTTATTTTTGTGGTACATATTAGATTACAAGGCTCAGGAGCAGGCAGAGGTCACAGGTCAGATTTAAGGTGTAGGCCGGGACAATAAGCTTTAAAATAGACAATTGGTCCAGGTTCAGTTCAGGTTAATTTGAGGTGAATCTGCTCCCGAGCTTTGTAAACTAATATCAACCTTGTATTTATTTGATTTTTTTAAATCTAAATTGTAAAGTGTTAACATATGTCTCTTATCTCTCTCATATTAGGATGTTCAGAGATTAGCGGACTACTTGCAGGTAAACCAACAAAGCTGTGTTTTGTTAATCATTTAAAGCAAGACAACGTAACCAGAGAAAGATGAAATTAGACATTGTTCATTTAATGAATTAAAACCAGAGATTAATAAGCAATGTAATTCACTCAGGTTGGTATGACCAGCTGGTGGAAGCTAATGTTGGCTAATGTTAGTGAACTTTAGTTATGACTGTTTAACTCCCATTAGTGATGGATATTGGTGACCTTATAACTGTTATATAACTACATTTTACAATTTACCATCATTGCTTGGTTTGAAATGTAATTGATGTATTTATACATTTATGAAGCTACTTGACTTGGTATGAACACCAGCTAACATTGGGTGGCCAATATGGCTAACGTTAGCAAACTTTAATTATGGCTGTTTAACTAACAAGCATTGGTGACTTCATAACTCTTTTTTTTAAAGTATTTTTTCAATGATAGAGAGAGACAGGGTGAAAGGGGGTATAGAGGAGAGAGACATGCAGTAAAGGGTCTTGAGCCGGACTCGAACTCATGACAACTGCTGGCGACCTGCGCCCACTTGGTAACGCCTTAACTCAGAGAGCTATACGGCAGCCTGACTTCATTACTCTTTTTTAGTGGTAAAACTGTCAGACTACATTTCATAATTTACCATGACTGTTTGGTCTGGAATGAACAGCAGCTAGCATGTGATGGCTAATAATAGCTCATGTTAGCAAAGGTTTTGCAGTATAACTGACATTACTAAAGTCAGTCTGTCTTTGTGACGCTTCTTGTACTAGTGTTGCATTACATTTTGCAAATTTACCACTATCTCAGATGTCACTCGTAGATATAATGTTTTTTAGTGAGCAAACATTATATAGTGTTGCTGTGTTTTTATATTCTAAAGCTACTTGACTTGGTATGAACACCAGCTAGCATTTAGTGGCTAATGTGGCTAATGTTAGCAAACTTTAGCTATGGCTGTTTAACTAACATTACTGACAGGCTTTAGTGACTTCATTGCTCCTTTAACACTACATTTCACTTTTTACCATCACTGCTTGGTTTGGATTGAACAGCAGTTAGCATGTGGTAGCTAATGGTCACCAGACTTGAGCTAGTTTTTGCTGCGTAACTGACATTCCTGAAGTCTGAAGTTGTTCTAGTGTGACATTACATTTTACAAATTTACCATTTTCTCAAAATTGTCACTTGTGGATACAGTGGTTGTGAGTGAATAAACATTACACAGTGTTGCTGTGTTTATATATTCTGAAGCTATTTGGATTGGTATGGACACCAACTAGCATGTGTTGGCTAATGTTAGCTAACTGTTAGAAAACATTAGATTGATTTTGCAGACAGATTTCTGTCTGTCTGTCCTCGTGACCCTTTTTGTATTAGTGTTACATTAAATTTTGCAAATATACTGTTGTATCAGAATTTTCATTTGTAGATACAGTGGCTGTTATTGAGAAAAAGTTTTGCAGTGTTATATTCTGAAGCTGCTTCATTTGGAATGAACAGCAGCTAGCATGTGGTAGCTAATGTTGACTAATGTTAGCAGTTTTGAGCTAAATTCTTTCTGTGTGACTGACATTCCTGAAGTCTGTCTGTTTTTCATAATGCTTCTCTCCTTGTACTACTGTTACATTCAATTTTACAAATTTACCATTATTTTATAATGTAAGCCAACCATTACTGATTGACAGTGGTGACCTTATAACGCTCAACAGTTACACTAATTTGTACAATTTACCATCACTGCTTGGTTTGGAATGAACAGCAGCTAGCACTTGGTGGCTAATGTTAGCAAACTTTAGCTTTAGCTTGTCTGTGGCTTTTTCTGTCTAACTGAACTGGTGGCTAATGTTGAAGTGTGTCTGTCTTTATACACGTCCTTACGTCATCATTCATGGCTGTTAAAGTAATGCGTTATTATGCTCTGATTCTACTTAAGAACTTGATAACTTACTTTGCGCCATAGTTTATCAAAATATCAGGTAACAACTTCAACATAAGATGCCAACTGTCTTTGGATGTGCTCAGTATGTTGTTCTGTGATTTGTTTTCTATCAGGAGGCCCTGTGGAGAGAGGAATCCTTGAAGAAGAAACTGGCAGCGCTCCAGGGGAGCACGACAAACCTCGTGAACTCTTCAAACAAAATATGGACGGTAAGACTCCCAAACTGTGTATACAGGCTGTTTACATACATCAAACACACCCCTGGTGTTTTACAGTTGCAGTTTCCAAATATCACACATATATTTCTTTTTTTATAAGGTCACATTGTTGCTGGTAAGCTGGTTGATATCACACTAAACATTTCTTTATCACAGTCATGTACCCAGCATTGTATGACGGCTGTTGCCTCAGGAAGGCCTATGTATTCTGTGGTTTAGAGCTTCCTGCTTCCGCTCTAGTCTCTACTGCATAGGACGAGTGCAAGCTGTTTTTCTTACGCAGGAAGGGTGTGCCAATCAGTAGCTGTTATAGGTGCTATGCATCCTCATTAGCTGTCTTTTGGCTACTCTGACTGTAATGAATGAAAGGGAAACAACAATGTTTCCCTTTTTTGTTTTAATAGTTTTTAAACTTGTGCTTAACATCTGTGGAACTAGTTTTATTTAATAAGTTTAAATACTTTAGACTTTTCATCTGTGAAAATTGTTTCTCACTAAGGTATGTTATCATTAGGCAAGTTATGTTATTTTCCACATTTATAACAGTGTAGTTATGCAGCACTTGAAACTGTGAAACTTTTCGCGGCTCACTGATGCTGCAAGTTCCCTTCGTGCACCTGTGGCTGCAGACCGTGAAACAATATGCTGTCATATATTTTGGTACATGAACCATTAATTTTCCATCTGCAGGTTACAGCGTGACAGTCATTCATTTCCTCTCTAACCCACACAGTCTCGCTGCACTGAAGATCTGCTGAGAAACAAGATCAAGACTCTGGAGGCGCAGCTGCAAGTCTGTCTGCTGGTAAGAAGCAGTTAAACAAGCAACCACTGAATACTGGAGTTATATAGAAGTTTTATATTATTTTTTTGAAACAAACATGTAGTTAGAGTTACACAGTCTGATTGTTTTTCATTTATCTTTTTTTAAACAAACCAAAAGTTCCTAAAACAGCCAGCCCTGCTCTACAGTATTCTGACACTACTTTGCATTCAGTGACAGTGTCTACTGCATGTGCTCCTCTGTGGTTTTGGTTTGCATTTCACCCCATAATCATTTGAAGGTCTAACTCAGCAGTGTTGTGTCCCCGCAGAAGTTTCCGAAAGATGGAGTGAAGAAACTGGTGGTGCAGATGGAGAAGCAGAGACTGATGTATGAAGAGACGGCCTTGGTTGCCCTGCAGAAAACCACGCAGGAGAAAACAGAGGCACTCAGCAAAGCTGAGACACTGCAGGTCTGATATCTAACTGTGGTTTTGGTGACCTGGAGCCAGGTTTAATACAATGTCGATACTGCAGCTGATGTTTGAAGCTTTGTTGTGTTTTTGCCAACAGAAAGCGCTAGTTACAGCAAAAGCAGAGGCACTGAGGTGGCAGAGCCTTTATGAGGAGCTGAAGCTGAGCTCTGGGCAGCTCAGGGAGAATCAATACCTCAGTAATGAACAGCTGCAACAACTGCACAGCCAAGTGGAGGTACAGTATACTGTGACACCGTGCATGGTCAGAAGTTTGAATGTAAACAGTTGTGAAAAACACGAGTGTGTCTTGTGCAGCTGTCCAGAGCCAGAGAGGACGAGCTGAGAGAGGAGGTGGTGTCATTAAGGCAAGAAAAGCAGGAGCTACAATACAACATTTGCCTGCTGGAGGAGAACAACCAGACTTTAGGAGAAGAAATCCAGCACCTTAGAGGCAAGAGTCGTGTTTTGTGAAGTGTCAGTGTGAAGCCATTATCAGCATGGGGCTCATTTATTTAATATGCTTTCTCTTAGATGGCAGTAATGAAAGCCAGGACTTCATGATGCTGGAGAGTCTGACGTCAGAGGAAGCAGAGCCCCAACTGACTGTGAGGAGAGACTCTCAGCTGGAGGAGCATCTCCGTCACACTCAGGAGAAACTCCAGCTTAAGGAGAAGGAGGTAAAGTGGGGACATCACCGTAAACTGTCATGCTTTTAGATACTTTACTCAGAAGTGCCACACAAGTGACATTACAGTTAAGTGGATCCCAAACCAGATATTAATAAGCAATAGCTGAGGTAAAAATAATATTCACCTCATTAACTATTTTTATAAGTATGCAGAAACTGATGCATAACGCCCAATCAGGAAATGTTACTTAAAACGGTTAAAGATGCACTCAGATTATGATAAGTGCATCGAGTAGTTTTGTAATTTTTGAAGGCACATTTTTAGAGAAATTAAATTCTGTATTTTGGCCACAAAAAACAAACAACTTAGCTTCCACTTGTTAGTTTTTTAAAGTTGCATTTAAATTCATTGCTATTACATTTTTCAAATCTGTTAAAGATGAAATTTATTTTACAAGTTCTCACTTCAGAAAAAAATAAGCACTTTTGGCGCCTCTGGCTTTAAATACACTGTAAAAATAAAGATGATCAGCATTGCAAATGTATTTCTAGTGGGATGTAGCTAAATATAATCTGTGTGTTCCTGTCCCATATGGTGTGTGTGTTGTGTGTGTGTGTGTGTGTGTGTGTGTGTGTGCACAGTGTGAGGAGCTGCGGTCGGAGCTGCATGCTATGGAGCAGGAGTGTCAGTCCAGCCAGGCCCGGCTGTCGCAGTGCAGAGACGAACTCCGGCAACTCAGCCACCGCCGCAGGAAAACAGTGAGTAACGTGTGTGTGTGTGTGTGTGTGTGTGTGTGTGTGTGTGTGTGTGTGTGTGTGTGTGTGTGTGTGTGTGTGTGCGTGTGTGCATGTAGGGGAATTTGAGACTTAACGCCCTTGCAGTACTCAAAAGCTCTCGTTTGCCCTCACATTGTCAGCTAGCCTCTTGACATTTACTGCATTTTGCCTCATTGCTGCTTCAGTGACCACCTGAGCAGCTGCAACACAACATCAGAAATAAAGATTATAACTCTCTGCCACTACATAACATGACTTCTATATGTCCTTTGTTTCCGTTTAGACGCCGTGCGGCTCCTGGTGGAAGCTGTTGGTGATCTTTCTTCTGCTCCTCGCTGTAGCAGGAGTTGCCATGTTGTGGTTGTGGCATCCCGATTTCAGGGAGCAAGTTGAAGACCTGTACTCCGACATAGAGACACGTATCGAAGACTATCTCATGGAAATGGCCTCTCCTCTATATTCGGGCTGTTTTAGACCGATATGATAACGTCAACACTCAGGAATATGTAGTTGTTGTTGCTTTTGTTTTAAAATAAGATTTTTTTTTAATGTAGTTTGCGGATATGTCTGTATTTTATATGGTTTTAGACTTGGAACTAAAGTGAGATAAAGTTGTGAGTGTCTGTGTGCAGTAGGTTCAAATACAAGTGAACACATCCAATGTAAAAAACTGCAAGCTGTGAGTCTACATTTCACAACAGTAGAAAAATAAGAAGTGTCTTTTATACTGTAAAAAAAAAGACGTATTTTATGTGATTGATTTGTTTGTATGACCACCCTGCATGATGTGCTGCACTAGACATCAAGAAAAGACACGTGAAAATTGTGAAACAGATTCAAAGACATTGAAAACAGCTCTCTGTTCCTGTGACCATACATTTTCTTCAACCTAAACAAACCTCAGAAAGATATTAAAATAAAGACTGAACATTCACGTTTCAGCTGTTGTGGTGGTGGAGTTACATCAGTGCTGTGGGGCATTGGGGGAACTGTTTCGGATTCAATGTTGCTCCAAAAGGCAGAGCGTTGAGGATTTTTATATTACAAAAAATAAGAATATAGAGTCAGAAACAAATGTTACTGGTTGTCCTTTTTTTTTGGATAAAGTTTTACTCTTAATGTATTGTATAGTTACCGTTCTGCTAACGTCCCATCCAATTCCAAAATTTAAGTAAATGCAAATACACTTGTGAATCACACACTACGAACAATTTCTGTTAAAACATACATACATTCATACAACTATTAACACACAGCAATTTCTTAGAGTGCATATATTATTCCACAAATCATCTGACTTTTATACTTTTACTTAAGTAGGATTTTGAATGCAGTATTTCTAGATGAAATCGAGTATTTTTTACATTGTAGTAGTTATTTCAGTAAAGCAGTTGAGGTCTTCCGTCACTGAACTAACTAAAGTTTGTAATTTATACCTGCTGCAGAAATCATGGAAATATAAAAATTTGGATTACTGTTAAACAGTCACTGAAGCTTCAGACTGTGCAGATATGCTCATTAGAAACTACTGGAATTTGTTATTCAGACAAAACAGCTCCGATTATCTGCTGCTTCTGATGTGTGGAGCTTAAATACGTTCATTCAAGACAAGTGAAATGACCAGACAGTGCTTTCTTATGGTCCAGTAACTATATACATGGACTAATACGTATCTTTATGACTCCTTCACTATCTTTTAAATCTATAAAACAAGTGTTTTTCTATTTATTCCACTATAAATAAGGTTGAATTACTTAGCCACATAACAAACAAGCAATAATTATAATTTGTTTGCTCACAGATGCAGACTTGAAGGACATATTATGATCCTTCAGCATTATTACACATTCAAAATATGTAACTGCATGCAGTAAAAGTTGTGTAGTTAAAATTTTAACTGTACTGTGCATGCGTCACAGTGCATGCAGCCTGTTGCGGTAGCTCCTGCTCTTTTTTCTTATTTTTTCTACTTTTAGCTTCTTATTTGACATTTTGTTTGACTATTTATTGTTAGGAATTTTTTTAAGTTCTACAATTCTACAACTTCATTTAGCAGACGCTTTTATCCAAAGCGTCGTACATAGGTAGGTAGGCGGGGCAGCATTAAGAACCTTGCCTAAGGGTCCTCACTGGATACCTGCACCCTGATCGGGATTTGAACCACCAATCTCCCATGCCAAGGTCTGGGGTGTTAGTCACTGAGCTATCCAGCTGCTAAGTTAAATACTTTTTTCATTCAGCTGAGGTTATTTTTTAAAGCATTTTCACATCAGGGATCAAATAAAGTATTTCTGATTCTGATTTTACTTGAATAAATCTACAAAAATATCATTAGCTGAATATGACTCATGTAACAGAAGTTCATGAGGAGCCAGAGCTAATTTTTTATAGCTATGTATAAGTGGTGCATTAACCAAGTTCAGCAAATTTCAACTACTTTGTATATTGTTGAGTGGTTTAATCGATAACAAGGTGTCATACTGAGATAAGAACTCATGTTATATATCACAAATCTTGATTTGCATGATAACTTTAGATGCTAAATAAATCTAACAGAGAGAAAAGTACAGTAATTGTCTTTGAAATGTACTAAAATAGAAGAAAAAAGTGTCAGGAAATGGAAATATTGAAGCATATTTAAACTGCATGTGCTTTATAACATTTCACCTCTTCACAGATGTATAAAAAGTTTTTTTTTTCTTTCTTAGTGATTTATATGTTAAAAACTGGTGCATTTTAATGAGTACTTGAGGCTGCGCTGTGTTTTCATTTAGTCTCAAACTACATAATGACAGAAAAATCCTATTTTGTACACAAATACAAATGCGGATTTCCACTGCAAGTATCAGATGTGTCATATTGCATGGACAGCCACGCCTTTAGTCACCTTTAGTCACCTTTAGTCAGCATTGTGATTTCATGTGTGAGCTCTGTGTGGTAGCTACCAGCTGCTGTTGCTGGATGAACACACTGATACGTGTTTGTAGTATTTTCCACACAAATGTTCATGAAACCGATAACCGTGACACACGGCAGCATCCATTGTCTGATTACGCTCAAACTTAGAGACAAAGCTGAGTTGGACGGAGTCATTGTTCATTGTATTCAGTGGTTTTAACTGTTCCAGATAAAGCTCCATTCTCAGCAGGCCACTGACGCAGCACATCCACCGCACACATCTGTTTACCTGCATGTTCCCCAAATACAACCAGCGCCCATTGAAGAGATGGATCTTTGCTGGCTTGAGGTCAGTCACCCGCTGATAAGCTCGCTGAAGGTAAGAGGCTGCGGCTGGAAGTTTCTGTAACAGATTTCACAACGTGACAAATTGACAAAGTTGTTGCCAAAGTCTCTTTTTTTCTTACAGAGCAACACTTGTCTGCAAGATGAGGACTGCAGGGCTGCTGCTTGTTGCGGGCCTGTGTGCGTTAAACGTCACGTCTTCCCTGAAAATCTGCGCTTTTAATGTTCAGAGCTTTGGAGAATCAAAGGCAAACAACAAGAAGGTTATGGGGATTCTGCTAAAGGTACTCTGCTCTGTTTAACAACCACAACTGGAGCAACAGTCATGTAAAACTAGCCAGCTGATGATCTCTTTCTTATTTTTTTGCTCCCAAGATTCTCTCTCGGTGTGACATGTGCCTAATTCAGGAGGTCCGAGACTCTAAAGGAGAAGTAATACAAGCTTTGGTTAAAGATCTAAACAGGTGCGAGCTTTTATTTTCAAATGCTGGTGAATCTTCTGTCACAATAAACAACATCCACTGAACTTTATTCATGTTGTCTTGAGCAGATTTGACAAATACAACTCCTATTCTTACGTGGAAAGTGAAAGGTTAGGCAGGAAGAGCTACAAGGAGCAGTACGTCTACATTTACAGGTAACCAGAGCTGCAGATCAAACATTTCATTGAATCAAGATGACGTCCATCATGCTGTCTCCTCTCTCATCACCTGCAGGAACAACATGCTGCAGGTCAAAGAGCTTTATCAGTATCCTAAACTGGAAGGAGATGGAACCAATGAAACTGATGTTTTCTCCAGAGAGCCTTTCATCATCCGCTTCCACTCCCCGACGACATGTAAGATCAAATGGAAAGACGTCTCTGGATTTAAACAGGGAAATAGATATCACACCAGTGCAAGTTAATGTCCCAAGATCAGATGTATAAATCTGTCTAGCTATTTAATATCCTAAGCAGGACTAATTTGCCACAAAGTCTGGGTGAATGAAACATTATTTAAACTACAAGGAAAACTTGGTTGATGGAGCAATCTTATCAAACTGCTCAGATCTAGAAAAAGTTAACAAATTTTAATTTTTTGCTGATATGTGGCTACATGTAAGGTTTAACATCATATTGTTAGCTGGCAATTGCAAGACAAATCACCCATCCATCATCTATACACCGCTTAATCCTCTGTAGGGTTGTGGGGGTGGGGGGGGTGGCTGGAGCCCATCCCAGTGGACACCCTGGACAGGACGCAGTCTACCGTAGGGCTACACATAGAAACAGATAACCAAGCACACTCTTATTCACACCTACGTACAATTTAGAATCACACCTCAGCATGTGGAGGGAGAACATGCAAACTCCACACAGAAAAGATCCTGGGAAGACGGGGACGCGAACCAGGGAACTTCTAGCTGTGAGGCAACGCTGCTAACAACTGAGCCACCGTGCAGCCCCAAAGACAAATCAAATAGATTTAATTTTAATTTGAAAAAAGTACTGAGTAATGCAACACCATATGCTTCCGTAGCATTAAATGTGGGTCAGTACAGATGTGCAGCTGAGGTCAGTAGCTGCTGCTAACTCAGGATAGTTTCTTTGGCCAAATAAACACGACTCAACACTTTCTGTGGCCTCTAAAAACTCAAATTATGAGCAATGTTATCCTCAACTGATGTCACTGACTGTCAGTGCGGTAATGTATCCTAATGCTGGGATAGCCTTGTGGGAGGGGCTTAACTTGACTAAGACTAATCTAAGAACAAAGATTGACTGTAAAAAAAAATTTAAATTTTTTTTTCTGTTTTGTTTTTTTTTTCCTGTATTTTTTAAGTATAAAACTAACTAAAGTAAAAACTATAAACTGACTGAAATAAAATGTGAATTTACACATCAAATGTAAAATAACATTACAAACTGGCAAATATGAATAACCATAGAGAAGAAGGACATTTTAATTTTATTCACCTGAAAAGATTTTTAAAAATCTATTAGAATTCCACAAATGTTTACTATATTTTAGTTTTATCAGGTGAATCCTATCTCAGTCTATTTCGTCAGCAAAACATAACAATGCTAAACAATAAAAATGTGGCCTTTGCTAAGGAAATAAAACCTACAGTGGTTAGGGATCTGAGCACTACGGATGCTCAGATGAAAAAGTGAATCAAACAGAATGACTTCTTGCAGAAACTTTACAGAATAACAGAGAAATTACAGTTTGACTGGATCTGGAGGCGTGAAATATCAGAGTAATGTACATGAGAAAATGAATAATCTACTCTTTCTGTAAACATCAAGTTACAAATAGGATCAAAATCAGAAAATGCTTCAAAACTGGGATAAGGTTTTCATTAAAGATCATTAAAGTGTTTCTGTTTTCAGTGGTGAAGGACTTTGTTCTGATAGGACAACACACCTGCCCCAAAACTGCCATGAAGGAGATGGATGAGCTCTATACTGTTTTCACAGGGATCTACAAGAAGTGGAAGATTGATGCAAGTTAAACCACATCATCATCATCATTTTGCTTTTTGTGTGTTTCTTTATCTCTTGGTCAAACTTCCTCAGCTTGGTTTCATGTTAGTTTCTCTCTTCCATATTTGATTTATGAGTATTTTCATGGTTTTGAACTTCCCCCTTTTTGCTTCCTTTTCATTCACACCAGAATGTGATGATCTTGGGGGACCTGAACGCCGGCTGCAGCTACGTCACCATCAAGGGCTGGAAGGCCATTCGGTTGAGGAGCGACCCCAGATTTCGCTGGTTGATCGGAGATGATCAAGACACGACTGTCAGGGAGAAGACGCACTGTGCTTACGACAGGTCGGCAATCACTGAAATCACATTTTGCACATATTATGATCACACATGTCTGACAATATGGTTTCCACATGTTCAAACAGGATTGTTGTCCATGGACGGGAGATTATTTCCGGTATAGTTCCAGGTTCAGCTCAACCATTCAACTTTAAAGAGAACTTCCACCTCACTGAAGCAGAGGTAAACCAGTCAAAGAAATACTGTTCTCCAGGTTTACACTCAACATCTCATTAATTCTGCTCTTTTGATGGGACTTTAGGCTCTTGAAGTGAGTGACCACTTTCCTGTAGAGGTTGACCTGAAGCCCAACCACCGCTACCTCCTCCGCCATGAGCTGTAGGCCGTTCAGCATCAGCATCAACAAACCTTTTATTTAAAATTGTAGTTTTAATTGATTTTAATGAATGAATAAACAGAATCAAAGCAGAATATTCACTCATGGCTTTATCATGATTCTAACTTATCATCAGTTTTATAAGACGGCAACAAACGTGAGTCGTTTCAGCTTGAACTTGAGCTTCGTGTTCGACTGCTGGATTTTATTTGGTGCGTCTGAAACCAAAACCACATCAAAGCTGACATCATTTCATGAGCTCACGAAGGTACGTTCCTGCAGCAACACAAAACACAGAATATTACTTTTGCAATTTTACTAGAAAAACCTGAGAAATCGTCTTTCATCTTCCTCTTTTATGGTAGGTTTACATCACGTTCACACTTATTGTCGAGCCTTTATTGATATGTTTATTTTTAAAGTGTAATTCATGCGCAGTCTGTTTGACAGGAAGCGTCTTGCAGCAGCAGCAGCAGCAGCAGACGAGAGCTACTTCTTGCTCTCTTCCTTTTTGAAAGAAGACATTATCTAAAGGCAATGCATTAATTTTGGTCTTGTTATACTCCACATATAACTTACTGATTTGTCTGTTTGCAAAGATGGAAGGTTTTGCTGATCTCCTGACGGATGCATTTTCAGGTGAGAAACATATCTTGGTTATTGTGTTTTTTTATTTATTTTGTTTGTTTTTGTCTGTTTACAAAAAGGATAATTTTTCAGATAGTGGTGTTGTTGTTGTTGTTTTTTTTTACAGAGACATCAGTTCCGTCATTACCTGATGGAGATTTGGACTTTGAGAGTTTAAATTTGGATGAAAGGTGCGAGGACGACGAGACAGAAAACTTAACAACAGAGACAGACGGGGCTCTGCTCCAGGAAGCAACTGGTGAAACTGCAGTTTTGTTTGGCGAGGAAGCTGAAGATGTGTCGCACTCGACTGAAAGTGAAGATGATGAAAGCGACGAGGAGGTCAAAACACCAGAGGAGGATTACATAAGCTCAGATGGAGATTCTGAACAGGAGGGTTCTGCCTCTGGAGAGGATGAAGATAATGAAGAGGAGGAGGAGGAGGAGGAGGAGGAGGAGGAGGGACCGGCAGAGGAACCAGGGGATTTGTTGATGTCTGTTCGCTGCAGCGATGAGCTCCACGATGGTGATAAAGAGGACAGGATCTTTGCTGAGGGACAACCTCTGGCCCCAGAGGCTGCCGAGAACCCTCAAGTTAGAAACAAGGAGCAAGGTGAGGCTGAGAGCGATGAGGAGGAGGAGGAGGAAGAGGAGGAAGAGGCCTATTTTGGGAGACTCCCTGAAGGTGGCGGTGAGATGACGATAAAAGGTGTTGGAGCCGAAGAGGACGAGCAGGAAAAGGTAGAAGAACAGCAAGAGGACTCATCTGATCCCGAGTGGGAGGGCATGAAAATCGAACAAGAAGAAAACGTTCTCGATCAGGACTCGGTTGAAAGTCCTTATGGGGATGATCCTGCGAAGGCCAGCGCAGAATTTCCGAGCATATCTCTGCAAAATCTGCAAGATCTCATTGCTGAAGTTGACAGTGAGGAATATGTGGAGAAAATGAAGGACTTCTCAGGGGAGGAGCACCAGGAGGCAGGGGAGAGCTTTGCAGACTACCCCTCTGACTTTTCTTCTTGCGAATACGCAGAAGATGGAGGGAAAAATCAAGAAAGTAAGTCGAACACCTCACTTTGTGCATCTGAATACGGTTCAGATGCAAGAGATGTGGAAGATTTAACATGCGATGAGGACACTGACAGGAAGGAAGCTGAGTATCTGTACAGCAGAGATTTAGAGATGGATGATGATCGGTTGATGAGTTTAGATGTGGCAGCTGGAGAACAAGAAACTGAGTTGGGTAATGCTGCCATGACGAGGTGTGATGATTACACAGAAGAGAGTGACTCCTACAACTCCAGCGACGATGAGTTCCCACCGAGGAGGTACGTCGAGGAACTCTTAGAGAACGTGTGCCAACAAGATCCTGAAAACGACAAGCCTTATGGAGGGAGCAGCACTGATGACCATCACAACACCAGAGCAGAGCCGGCAGATTACCTCAGTTGGGAGTTTGATGTGTTAAAAAATGACAACCTTCTGCCTGAATACCTGTTAGAAGACCCAGACAAGGCAGGAACACCTTCTGAAGAAGACATCAACAGCTACTCTGCAGTACAAAGAGAGGACGGCAGAACGACAAGCTCCTCTTACCAGGGCTCCCTCGATGACGACTTCTTCTTCAACGCTGGAATCGAGGCCTCGGACGTCACCGAGCTGGGAGCGCTGGGAGAAGATGAGTACGAGGAGGAGGAGAGGAACTGGGAGCAAGAGCAGGAGAGGATCAAGGCTTTCTATAGGTTTTATGACGATAGTGACGAGGAGAACGGAAGAGAAGGTGAGTTGTGACGGGACGGCCTCTGCATCTGATTCCGAATAAGCGTTTTGACAGTTCATTTGTTTTCAATTTGTGCTTGTTACTCAGGGAGGCAGATAAAGGTTCAGTTTTGTGCAGATCCACTGTCTCGAGTCATTCACTACGACACTGACAGGTGAGCAGGATTCCTACTTTTCTTGAATAACTACAACCCGAGCAGTGCAGAGCAAAACCTGTTTCCTCTTTTCTCAGCAGCGACAGAGATTCACTCAGCAGCTCCTCAGGCAGGGAGGAGAACCAGAGCTCTGCAGAAACATCCGATGTAAGAAAACACACATGTAACAGCACACACACATGAAGAAATACACTACTTACCTGCTTTATCTGTTCCCAGGAACCAAAGGAACCTGAAGACACCCTGCAGATGAAACCTGCTTGTGATCCTCCAAACAAGCAGCTACCAGAAAACATCCCAGACCTGAGCACCACACAAACCTGCACAGGAAAACACAAAGTATGCACTCACAGGCCTTCACTCAACATTCCTTTAGTTTGTTTTTACTTTTCTTACCTTTCTGTTTTGTCCTTTGTTCCTGCAGAGTCTCAGCCTGCTGAAGCTGATGCTGAAGCTGGTTCTGGTGACCGTGATGGGACTGCTGATGTTCTGGCTGACCACAGACCAGGCCAACTGGATCAGGGAGATTTTCTTCTTTTAGAGCTCATCGTTTTTATAAGCTTACATACAACTGATACTGATTTTGTAAATAATTAAAAGTAAAGTTGTAGACATTTAAACTTCTGTACGCTCACAAACATGTATTGTTACCTTTAATATGCAACTGTGTGTTTAATAAAAATCGACCTTTTCTTAAAATGATGTGTTGTGTTTTTGAATAAATCAGGGCGACAAATGTATTTATGGAGAATTAGTGATAAATCTGACACATATTGAATTTTACTGTTGGTTCATGGTGGGAAGAAATTCTATTTTCTGCCTTCTTTAACTGTAATACATACGCCACAGCAAATATTCAACAGTAATAGATGCTATAAATGCAAATAACTACTTCATATACATAACTGCATTTGATTACAATAAATAATTACAGGTTCAGGTATAAAATGGTTACAGTTAGGTCTGCTACATATTAACGCATCAGTTGTATTTTTTCTCTTGCTTCAGAGTTATTATTACATTTTGTATTTTCACTATAATTAGACTACACTTATAAAAGTTTACAAAACCATGTGCACACACAATCCATAACTTCGTTTAATGCCAATCAAATATAGATGACATTTGAAACAATATCATGTAAAAGGTTCAGTTCTGCTAAATGTGTAGTTTTATTGTACTTGAATAGTGTTTTGATAACAGAATATTTACTTATAATGAAATATGCATACACTGCAGAATTACAATTTTTGATTAAAATTAGAATTAATTTTAATTAAAAATTATATGGAAAGGTTTTTCCACACTGTTAGCATTATTAATATTAGCAGTGACTTCAATGAGTACTAATCAAATATAAAAAAAATATATAATAACTGTAAAAAAAATAAATAAAATAAAATAATATAAATAATAAAATAAAATAAATAATTGTGCTTTCTTAATTGTGCTGTTTTGATGACAGAATATTTACTAGTAATAGAATATATTTACACTGCAGAATTACTAATTAAACGTTTTTCCCCACTGCTAGCATTATTAATATTAGCATAGTTTTGCCCATTGGAATCAATGTTAGTAAAAGTAACCGCCTGCGGGTGGCGCTGCTCGGCTCCCGTAGAGAAAACACAGTATAGAAAAACATAAACGAAGAAGAATGTCTGCGTTTGTTTTATATACTTGATTCAACAAACGAGGGCGGGGTTTAACGTCTCTCAACCACGGTTCGACTCTACTTACGTCCGCGCTACCCCGTGCAACAAAACAAGCTCCCTGTGATTATCGGTGGGAGGAGTTGTGTCTGTTTTCTTTTTTTGGCACACGAAACCGAAGCTTAACCGAAACAAGAGGGTACAAAAATAACACGAGACGGGAATTTAGGCGAATAAATCGAGTAAAAATGGCTTTAAGCAGCAAATCTGCGGACGAAATCCGCGAGCTGCTCGATGAATACGGGATAAAACACGGACCTGTGGTCGGTGAGTGGCTGAAGTGGGCTGTTTACTTTGCGCCCATTTTTGAATCATCGTTAGCTAACTTGACACAGGCCTGAGTTCAACTACAGAGTTATAGCTGTAATATAAAGTTAATGTCTCTCTGTCTGCTGTTGCTCATTGTTATGTGTGTGACCTGTTTTGAACTCAGACTCCACCAGAAGTCTGTATGAGAAGAAGCTGAAAGAGGCCATGGCCAAGGGGAAGAGAGCGAAACCATCACCTGACAAAACCTACTACAGAGAAGAGGGTAACTCAGACTTTATAATTAGGCCTTATAGTCCTACCATGTGCTACCTAAGCCCATTTCAGACATGGAACATAGACCAATGCACAAGCACCGGTACTGAAGTGATGTAGGGAAGGATTTTACACATTTCAGCTCCAAAAGTTGACCAGAAACATAACAGAGAGCACAAGAGACAGTTAAAAATGACAATACATTCTCACTTTGCTTTAAAATTTCAAATCTATTAGGCTACAAAATTTAATATCCATAATAATAAAACTTTAGTGTGATGAAAACAGCTTAGAATAATGACACTCAACAATAATTAATGTAATCTGAGATTTCCCTTCACAAAACATTAACAATAGCCAAGGTTTGTTGCTTCCAGTTGTTTAGGATTATCTCCTCTAAGTTTATTAAATACCTCCTGCATCAGAAAGCAGCAGGATCCTTGTGTGCACCACTAAAGAGAGGCATTTTCTCACATTAGCACAACGCCTGTAAATTAATTTAATTCCTGTAATTCCAAATTACCCCTGAGCGAACACGGAGAGCGGATCAGTCAGGATCCCACGGCAGGTCACACTGTGTGGGTCTGCTTGTCTTCACATCAACTAAATGACAGTTTAGTTTGTTGCTTCCAGCTGTTTAGGACTATTTCCTTCATTTATCAAATACCTGCCACATTAGACAGTAATAGGATCTGCATAAGTGTCTCCAAAGAGAGGCAGCATTTACGCACAGAGGAACAGCAGTAACTTTAATAATTAGTTATAATTTTATATTATCCCCGACACAGACAAAAGGTTGTATCAGAATCTACAAGCAGGTCAAGCCGTGTGCTTTTCTTCACCTCAGACAGGTGAGCTTTCACAGAGTCACAGTTTATCAGCTGCAGGTAAATCATTTGCTACATCACAGCCATCCTCCGGTGGAGTCCTGAGCTTTCTGTTTCACTGTTTAAGGAAACAGAAACAATCCAGGCTGTTACTTATCTGGAAAGTTTCCCAGGCATTATACAGTCATAGTGAAATGATTCATATAGTTTCTTTTCAAAGGCGGGAAAAATCTCAGTGATTTAGCCATTAAAACAATATTAAGACAGTTTGATCCATTAGAAGGCTTAATAGGATTCATGTGTGGAGGAATAAAAATAATATAACTATAAATTAATTTACGTGTTTCTGTGTCTTTTGAGTTCAGTATAGTAATAAAATAGAAGTTCCTGACCTCACTCACAGCCATGTAGTTAATTAACATAGACACTCATAAATAAATAAATGTAGAAAATGGCTCAAATTAAAGTTGATGTATGAAGATTCAGAAATGAATTCAAGTCATTGATTTAATTGTCATTTTTAATACAAAACTTTTTTTTTAACTTATGTATTTAATTATTTATTTCTGCATTTTTTATATTTCATCAGTCCAGCAAAGCAACTAGAAAACATCTGAGTTGCTATTCTGTGTAAACTGACTAGAGAGGATGTTGATCAGGTGATTTACTGTAAACCGGATGGCACGTAACTGTACTAATGAATCCAGTTAAATTATAATCTATAATCTAACCTTTATTGATCCCCTTGGGGAAATTCCTTCTCTGCATTTGACCCATCCTATTCAAGTTAACCTTAACTATACATACTAGGAGCAGTGGGCTGCCGCGGTGCAGCGCCAGGGGAGCAGTCAGGGGTTAAGGGCCTTGCTCAAGGGCCCACAGTGGTGGTGACTGGGACAAGCGGTCGCTCTCACTTTCCCACCTCAACCTCTTGACAGTCCAGGGGCTTGAACCGGCAACCCATCGGTTACAAGTTCGCTTCACAAACCACTAGGCCACCACTGCCCCAATATTAATAATTAATAAATATTAATGACAGTTGTTAAATATGTAATTCATGAAAAGGCGGGGAAATATACTCCAGCGGTACTTACTGCACTTAGGTTGGCTACTTGATCATTGCGACTGTGCTGCAAATCATCTAATGGAAACGTGCACATTAAACATGACGTTTGTGTTTTCTTTCAGAGGACGAAGTCACGTACGTCTACAGGACACCGGTAAGTAGGTCTTTCGACACTCCCTTTCAGGTGTGGCTCTACTGTTTTGCAATACCTGCCTCTTTAATTTGAATGTTGCCAAAGTGGAAAGAGACATTCAAAGTTTAGTTTTCACTACTCAGAGATGCACTTAGAAAAATAAAGGTAAATATTTCATGAAGACTGGCAGTAAAATGCTCTCCCTTGTGTCAACTACAATGTTTTTTACAGTAATGATATTGACTGTAGGAAAATTAACTGGTCAATCCAGTCATCTGTCATCATTATTGATCTACTGTACATCACAGTCAAGAGGCTTTTAATTCACTGCTTGCGCCTCATCATGGCATGGTACTCTATACGTGCTATGGAGACTCATAATCTCATAGTCTGAGTAGTTTTGTTGCCTGATTTTAACAACAAAATGGTCGAGTTATACATTTTGATGTCGCGAAAACTCACAAATTTGTCGTAGGTTACATATCATGTAGTCCATCCATCTATCCATTATCTGTACGCCACTTAATCCTCTGCAGGGTCGCGGGGGGGCTGGAGCCTATCCCAGCCGACTTAGGGCAAAGGCATTTCATGTAGTGCTCTTTTTAAATCTGAATGAGGAGGGCTTCCCTTGCAAGAGTTTGGCATGCATGTAAATGAAAATAGATTGCAGCAGTAGTTGTGATGTACATTATTTATATCTGCACTGTTCTGATACTTCAGTACTTATTATCTCTGATTTCAATTTTGCAGGTCAGAGGTGAGGTCTCCGGAGACAGGTCAGTTTATTTCCACTAATCTTCTACTATAAAGTTCAAGGGTTAACTCCCACCATCCGCTTTTCTGTTTCAGTTAATGAAATAAGCGAATACAAGTCAGTCTGTGTTGGCAACTCCTGTTTGTCTATTCTCTCTAGTGGGACGTACATGAGGTCAAGACCAGAGTGGAGCGAGAGGCAATATGAACATGAGTAAGATCCTACACATTACTAACTGTATTTGTTGTCACAGTCAGTTAAGAGCATTAATAACTGTCACATCTGCACTTTTTCTCTCTGCAGGACTTCCTACTCAGGCTACTCGAGATCCAAACCTGAATACAGAGGAAGGGACTTTGTTGATGAGTGAGTGTCTTTTTACAATGTGGTGAACTGACATGAAGTATTTAGGTCAATAGAATGACCAGAAGTGCAAGTTTTCTAGAGCCTTAACGGCGTAGAACCCGTTTCTCTCAAAGTTGCATGAACTGGCCCTCAGAGAGCAGCACTACAGTTGTGTTTAGTTAGGATTTGAATGCTAACAGTGAATGTTAGCATCCCCGTGTTGCTGAACCAACATTACAGGTGTTGGAACCAGCAGAGGTCACATTCGCTACCGCCGGTTTGTGATCTGGACTTTCAATGACTGACTGTTGCATAATCCCTCCTATTCTTCTATTCTAGACCCTACACGTACAGCTCGCCGTCCACTTACAGAAACTCCTATTTGAAATCAGCCCCCATGAAATCGGATCAAGAAGCTCCGAAGTCGTCTCGTCTCATCCCACTGTGGGTTCAGTTTGTGTTCTTCCTGGCCGTGGCGGTCTTCCTTTACCTAGTTTTTTCCAGTATGGAGACAAATGAATCCCTCAAAGTGCTAGAATGATGATTTTTAAATTCATGCTAAAAGGTGTTGTACTTTTATTTTGCATTATAATTTGAGGAATGTATCTCGGTTAAGGCCTTTATTTTAGACATTGCTGACGTTGTGGTCTATTCAGTATTTGTATGCATTCATAGCTGCAGCTTATTCAATGCAGCACCACTGCAAAGACACACTAAATCCTTCTTACTCTTACCTGGATAGCAGCTGATAATGTCAGCGTGAACAGTTGAGGTTTTACTCCAAATATTAAGGCATAGTTGCACATAAAGGATCCACAGATTTTACAGACATCTAACTAAGATGTCTCATATTTCAAGACCTGATGTTTGATACACTCAGCGTCATAAACTACATAAAAACCCAGTCCACTGCAGTGTATTATAGTGAGCTTCAGCCATTTATATCCCCATTAAACCTCTTCAGTTCATTGTCTGTCTGCATGGGAAAATTGGGGTGACACTTTTTTTTTTTTTTACCCCGTGTACAGTTTGTGATTTCACATCAAAATTGGACAGCATACATATATTTCTCAGAATATTGTCCAAATTTCAGATGGCAAATAGAATTTCACCATATTTTAACTGGCTTTTAGTTTTTTTCTTAGTGCTGAAAAATCATTGAACAGAATTGGAATCCAAATAATTAAAAAAAAACACCCTTGCTTGTGGCACAGTGTTTTCTAATCAACCTGTATCAAAATGTAATTTTTTCAGTCGTACTACTTGGTAATAATTGTATCTATAAGTCTGTTATTCACTGTGTATGTAAGATTTACCAAATTCTTGCGGTTTCCATAATCTTAGTTTACAACAGTGCTTCCTTTTCCTTCAGACCAGCTGTAACGCAAGTGCCTCCGTGTTTTTGTGGGAATAATTGGAATATAATTGTGACTGTAAATCAGTGTTAAATTAAGAATTTGGAGCAGAGTTTGGGGGTGAAAATATAAACTAACACGCTGTTGCTTAGTTTCAGTAGAATCAATTCAGAGATATCACACTTTTGTACTACATAATCCAACCTTTATATCTCACTCAGTTTGTTGTGATTTGTTTTGTATCGCTGTTTCATAATTAAAAATATGAATGTATATGTAAACATTTGAGGTTTCAAGTAATTTATTCAGGAACATTTAAAAATGTTAAATAACTACGGGTATAAAAATAATCCTGTTATGTAGTTTGATCTGATGCTATAAAATCAGCTGTAAGTACATGCAATAGATTGTCAAATGTCTTGGACACAAAACTCATAGAACCCAGAGGCTCCAACAAGGGCAGCATTTTAATCAACTACAGCTTCTACTTACACACTTTAGTGCATTAATGTACATACTGTTAATGAAGTACGATGCATAGCAGTGTTAGACTTGAAATACAAAAATGTCCTCTAATCCTTTAAGGATCGTTGATCTGTGGGCGAGTATATAATTAGCTAGTGGAGCTTGTTATTAGTGTTGCCTGTTAATAAATACAAAACAATGTTATTAAACTGCGTATACATAGAGACCTGAGGAATCCATGTCACTGTTTCCCCATTTTAGCGTTTAGTAGCAGTTTTCCACTGGTCATGGCAGTAGCCAGGTGAATCTGAAGTCTAGCTTTGACCATTACTAACTGAACTAACAGCAGTTTCTACTGTCTGTCAGTCTGTGGCTGTTCGCTTACATCTCACCTTAATACAAGGCTAGTTAGCCGACGATATCCACTGTTTTCCAGCAGTAACACTAGCCTGAAGTCTGGTATGAAACAATATTGCAATGCAGTCTTAGTCTGTGGTGTGTCGAGTCATCCAGACTGATCTGAACTGGTTCCAGCCTTTTCTAGCGGTGACCAACCGAACTGTCTGGTTCTGTTACATCTCCTGCCGTCTGGATCCGTGAAGGACACACAGTGGACCCTCCGACTGTCCACGCACTGGAGATTCTGCTTGAAAAGGAAAACACAAAATTCCACAATTAAGAACATGGACACACAATCAAGTAAAACACAATGGTGCCTATGCTCGCTGACTTTGCTCTCCTGTGCATGTTTTAGAACCAGTACCAAAGTAGATCTCATGAGCAGTGTGCAAACAGCCAGGAGGAGCTCTTTTGAAAACATGATTTCTGAAATTTTTGGAAGTCTAAAATATTAACGTGTAATTTTTTGCCATCACTAAGGATCATTCCTAACATTCAGCTATGATTAATGAATAATCGATACATCAGGGGGATTCATCTGACTTTAATAAAAACACCAGCATGTGTTCTTATTCTTGCCGTCACCATTAAAGTATGGCAGCACAATGTCATAAACTTTACTCACTTTATTTCAAAAATCAGGAAAAGGTACCTACAATTGTAAAACAGAAGAGAAGAGTAACACTAACCCTCTGTGGTGCTGAAAGCAGGCAGCAGCATCTACTGTTCATCTGTTTTCTTATTACTCATATTCTTAGCAATAGAAATAATGACAAACAATAGCTAATTGAAGTGCTTTATAAACATATTTGTCATTTTAGGTCACAGTAAAGTGTAGAAAGTGAGCACGGTGTAGGTCGCACACTGCTAATGAAGCTTTTTTGACATTAAATCAACACAAAAAATACTCTTTAACATCCGAATGACAGCAGACCTCTACGAAGTGATGTATACTTACCGCAAAAATAAAACACGTTCACATAAATCTTTACCCCCTTTCTAACAGAACACCACCGAGTCATCACTAGTGCAACCAACTGCTTTTAGAGGTCACATAATTACTATAGTTAAGTGGAGATCACCTGTGTCTAGTCAGATGATTATAGTGTAAATGCATCTCATCAGCTCATTCAAAACTCTGCAGCCAGGCTCTTAACCAGAACCAAGAGGAGATTAGTCCTGTTTTAGTCGTCCTGCACTGGCTTCCGGTGACCTATAGGATTGATTTTAAGGTCCTCCTCCTGACATACAAAGCCCTTAAGGGGCAAGGACCAAGTTACATTGCGAGCTCCCTTATTAGTTACACACCCTCAAGAGCACTGCGATCATCTGCTGCTGGGTTATTGGAGGTTCCCAGAAACAGAAAAAAGAAAATCGGTGATGCAGCCTTTGCCAACTACGCCCCAAAGCTATGGAACGCAATACCTCTAGACATCAGGGAAGCCAACTCACTAGATCTTTTTAAAAGAAAGCTTAAGACATATCTCTTTACATTAGCCTTTAAACTTACTTAGATATACAGACTTAGGGGCAGAAGCTGAGGAGGATAGTGAGGGAAATATCAGGCGAGGCAGTTAGGCCTCCACGTTCAGCAACCCTCTATACTTTCTACCCCCTACCCGAACCATGGTTTATATCCCCACCCCACTTTTCTTGGTGCAGTTGGTGTGAGGCAGAGGTAGGGGATGGTAGTGCCGTTTGTGGTAGTGTATGCAAGGCGTATAAGTCTTTGTTGTTAATGTTTTAAGTGTTTTAAGTGTACCTTGTAATATTGGGGATGTTTCCTTATTGTAAAGCACTTTGAGCTGCAAACCTTGTATGAAGGGTGCTATACAAATAAAGTTATTATTATTATTATCTGTTTGTAGACGGCGCAACTTTTAAGTGAGTCAGTATCATAGCAGAAGAAATGATGATTGAGAAGCACAAGTCAGGGAAATTAAAAAATCTCCATTAATTTATTGTTACAAAACAATAAAACATGAAAACTACTAAAGGCACTGACCTGCAGTATCTTTATATTGTTGCCTGCATACCCCATCATAGCTTGTTAATTGATAAGGCAACATAAGTGTTGTCCACACCTGTAAACAGAAGCACATGTATTACTTTAGGTACACACATAAAACATATGACGTCTCTGTCTAAAGCTTAAAGACTTCTGATGGAAACAGGAACTTACAGGTTCTGGTCTCTCGCTCCAGTTCAGACGGCTTCTTCTCCTTGTTACACAGCACCTTGGCCACAACAATTATAATGATGACAGCTACAACAAACGTCAGGCCAGACACGAGCCAGCTGATCACCATCGGACTAAGTACTGGATCTGGGTCTGCAAGAGAGAGGAGTTATCTTCATTCAGGGTGGGTTTTCACTGAGGGATTTTTAATCTACTGCTAAGTAGATTAATTTGAGGAACACAATCACAAACAAAAACAACAAAAAGAACTGTGCTCTTACAAAATCTTAGACTTTAACTGATGCAAAACCACTTTAGTTTCTATCTCAGCCTCACCTCTGATGGCTATAGGCAGGGGCTGGCTTTCTCTGGAGACGAAGGTGCGTCCGCCCAGCTGGACCCGGTACAGGCAGTAATAGTAGCCCTCGTTGGAGCTCTGGGCGCTGGGGAAGGTGAAGGTGACGGAGGGCGTCAGAGCGGGCAGAGACTGGCGCACCGTGCCGTTGGAGCGGATCAGACGCAGCTGGAAGGAACCACCTGGATACTGCTGAGGGGTGGAGCAGGTGATGTTAAAACTGTGGCCTTTAATGACGGAACCAGCCGGGGCCTCAGTGGACGTGTTGTACCAGTGTTGGGGAGTTAGGAGTTCAACTGTGAATGAGTCAAAAAATAATGTAAAAAGAAATAGATTATTCAAGGTTTTACATTAAAAAAAAGAATAAAAGAAACAAAGACAAAAGATTCTGTTTTAACTGGGACTAAATCTTATTATGCAGACATCATTACTAGGGATCGACTGATTATCACTCTGTAGTTTCAAGTAATGTCCCACACACAGCTCTATCTGATTGGCTAAACCTCACAAGTAACAGTCAGTCCACAATCTTACACAAGCATAACCAGTTTCCCTGTTACACTGAAAACGTCTGAATAATTCACCTTTGGCTCACACTATCTGGAGTACCCATAACACCTTCCTAAAGTAAGATTAACTTTAGCAATCTGGTCTCACTCACAGACAAGCAGAGATACAACCTGCAAAAACTGAAGAAGCGCAGCCATTGCCTCAAATCAAGAAACTGGATTCTATCTCAGTGGCTAAGGCTACGCTAATGGCTAGCAGCTAAGTTAGGGTGTAGAGATAGATCACCCCAAAACAGCGTCTGGAAAACAATAACAAATAATGCTTTAAGATTTTGACCATAGTGGGCAAAGGAAACGATAGAAAGGTAAAAGACTAACAAGACGGAGGAGAACAGCATACGTAATTGCAGGAGACAAACTGTCAATTATCTCACAGTAAACAGAGGATAGAGTTCGAGCACCACATGACTCAATGACATCATCACTGTAATTTCTATTGTACATATTCAGTTATAGAAATCCTTCTTAATGAAGTCATGAATGACAGGTTCTCTGCCAATACATGCTGTTAATATACAACGTTTAATGCAGTTCCAAATATCAGTTATCAGCCCTTCTTGAGTAACAACAGCTCGTTCGATCACTAATCATTACAAAACGTAAAATAAGAAGACCATTTCAGCCATCTATGCTGACTCTAAGCAGTTGTGACTCACCCACAGTGATGTTGATGGAGTTGCTGGGCGGAGAGCTGAGCAGCTGAGACGGAAAGCCGCCCTTGATCCTGTACCGACAATTGTAGCTGCCCTGGTGGAAAGTCTCTATGTCAGACAGCGTGAGCTCCACTCTGGTCTGAGTCTGGTCCGCCCGCTGCGTGACCAGCGGCGTGGACACTCCGTGCTTGTACAGGTGGAAGTCGCTGAGGTGGTGACCCAGCAGAGCGCTGCAGCCGAAGCGAACAGCCTCCCCGGGAGAGAACACAGTGTGAGGTGACAGCAGGGTGAGGGTGGGTGTTAGAAGGGTACCTGAAGGTGAAGACATGTTAAGTACAAAATGGATGATCCAATCAACTGTGCTCTTCTCTGACATGCAACCTTTGCTGTGTATCTGAGACATGCAAAACTAAGCTTTTCTCACTTTCCCAGATAATGTGTGCATTCCAGTCGACTTGTCCAGGTTATAAAACTTTCTGATTTCCTGTTTTTTCTTTAAATCAAGAATGCTATTTCCAAGTGTCTATTTAAATGGAGCAAACAACTCTTACAGCTTCCATGTCTTCTACATCCTGAGGGATTTACATTTGTTTAATTTGTCATCTAAATTACTGAGTCAACCACTTGGCGCCGCTCCTCGAGGAGATTAAATGCTTTACCAGAGTGGAGTCTCACCTGAGCATTTCACGCCTGCGTCATTCTCGTGGCTGCAGTAGGAGTTACCGTGGAGGACAACAGCACATCGGGTCAAACTGGACTCGTGTCCCGAGCACTGGACGTGACGCAGCCAGATCTCCCCTTTGCCTGGACCGAACGCTGCACCGTGAAGGGCAGATACAGCTAAACCGCAACCCAGCTCCAGGCACACCACGTCGGCCTCCCGGAGGTCCCAGGCATGGTCGCACACAGTCCCCCATTGGTCGTGGCGGAGAACCTCGACTCTGCCCGAACACTTGTTATCCCCATCCGCTAGTCTGACCGCCCCTGTGGATCAGAGAAAACTTACTTAGAGACATAGGCATAGAAGATCTGTCCCCCTCAGTATTTAAAAGATGTGCATTTGTTGAATTTTTGAATTGTCACCCAGTGCCTGAATTTTGAAGTTTTCCTTTACATATATAAAGACATTCCCATGATAAATTGATGGAGAAACGGCACAAATTGGAGCATAAAAATGTAAAGGAATGCAGGAAATAAAGTGTATGATGATCATGAGGGAAGACGCCTGATGGCATGATTAACATGCCTCCCCTCCAACATTTAAAGTAAGTACCAAACTATGGCAACAGGTAGCCTACTATTACTAATACTATGTTATTGTTTTATGATAGGTTGTTGTAGTTAGATAAGCTATCATTTCCATGTGGACAGAGTGTTCAGTATTTTTTGTCAGCGACATAAATAGCAGATAACGTAATAGTTAAACACTACTTTTTCTTCTGTAACCTGTTGCCCCTCATACTTTATGTTCAGTTTACTCTGAGATAACTTGAAAATGGTGTAATGTAGTAGTGTGAAACTCAAGAAAAACTCAAGAGAAGAGACGACTAACTCAGATCTTTATACAATAAACAAAAGATATTGCCAATGTCTCCTCTCTGAGTCCAAGCCTCACCTACTACTGTGATTATCAGATTAAAATCTAAAGATTTGCAGGATGATCCCCCAATATGTCATAATCCCAACAACACCTCTGGTTTTAAGTCAATCCCAGGCTTACCGAAGGCAGTGACTCCATCCCACAGAGCCCCTGAAAGAAAAGAATGGAATCATGATGAGGCAAATACAGATTTAAATCCATTTAAAATGCCAGCAATAGCAGCTATTAAACTGAAATGCCACAATGAACAGTGTCTTTATGAGGTTGTTTACTTGTGATTGAAACTTATTTTGATGCATCTCGTTAAAGTCATGGGGTTGAACCAATTATTAAATCACCTCTGAACAGCATCGCAAAACACAGCCTCCAAAATAAATGCAAAGTTTGTATGAACACATCTCAAAGCCAGTAAAATACATTTAAAAGCTGTTTTAGTGACCATTACAGCTGTGCTAACTGCAGCTAAACTGGTTATTCCATTGCATAACTAAGCTACCTGGCCGCTCCAGAACTAGCTAAGCTAACGCTAATTAGCTTACCTGTCAGGAGGATCTGGAGGATTCTCAGCATCGTTCCCCTCGTCCTTCCATCAGACGGCCGCCGGGTACGAAGGGAGCCCGTTATCGTGGCGGCGGTGGTGGTTCTCACAGCCGCTGAAAGACATTAGCTGCTAGCTTGTGTGCTAATAAAACTCGGCTAACGGACGCTAACAACAACAACACGGCGCGGGAGGACGAGCTAAAGGCTAAGCAGCGGTGAGCAGCTGACGGTCAGGGCGCGGCTGGAAGACATCGTCCGGGACGGAGCACTGCTGATGAACGGTTGATTCCCGGTATAAGGAAGCTGCCTCACGACTAGTCCCGGCGGCTGTCACGGTAACATAGTGTCCATGAAGCTGTCGGGATGGCTGCATGCCGTCAGTTGCTGGAGTCCGATGCCGAGCCCTTCTCCCTGCGGCAGACAGAGGTCACCAGAAGCTGCAGCGCTGCATTTAAACCCATTAGCCGCCTCTTTACGGAGGATCACCGCTCAGACAGGGGCGTAGCTACACATCCCAGGGCCCAGAGTCACTGTGGAGCTTTAAAATGATAAATTTAACTCATCTAATGGAAGAACCTCCAAAGAAGTAGAAATAACATCTCTGGATCCTGTGTGTTATGTGTTACTGGAAAACTGATATACTACAATATATGCTTTTTGATTGCACAATGACCTTGATGGTCACTACATTTATACAATAAAACTTTATTAATACCCAAGGAAATTCTTTTGCCAGACATTTCTCAGAATAAAATAAAAAAATACATTACACAAGGAATACAGTGCCTAGTAAAAAATAAGAATAAAAAAAGCAATAAGATATAATTACAATACATTACTGAAATATGAGCTAAAATAAGACTTGGATGGTAAGATAAGATAAGATAAGATAAGATAAACTTTATTGATCCCTCACTGAGCAAATTCACATGTTACAGCAGCTGGATAGAGGTAAGGCAGAAAGAAGCACAATAATTACAAAAAGCACAACAGGGCTAAAAAATAAAGATATGATAATAAAAAAAAGTCTCACAGAGACAATACACCAGACATGACGACCTACAAATGGATATGAACATTATGACATAGTGAAATTTACATATGGATAAGTACAGTTATGATATAGTGAGTTTACATGTGGATATGTACACATATGACATGATGAATTTACATATATACAGGTATGGCATGGAGGATGATGTACCCACAATTCTGTTATTGCAGTCAAAAAACGTTATTGGTGGAAAAAGACCAGTGGTTAACATGATGTTATTACACATGAAGAGCTGTAAGAGAAACAGTGTTTTATCTTGTTGATTGATCTGGAAGAGTCAAAGCTTGTTGTTCCCCAGGAAATTGTCTGTACCAATCTAAGGCCTGATATAGTCTTATGGTCTAGGAGTAGAAGGAGAGTTTATTTTATAGAGCTGACTGTTCCTTGGGAGAATTCAGTAGAAGAAGCATATGAAAGGAAAAAACTTAGGGATGCAGAGTTAGGGGTAGAAGTGGAGCAGCGAGGATGGAGAGCTAGGATTTGTCCGGTGGAGGTTGGCTGTAGAGGATTTATAGCAAGATCTGTTGTCTCTTTGTTGAGGGAGTTGGGAGGAAGGGGACAGAGTGTGAGGGGAAAAGTGAAGGAAATGTCAGATGAGGCAGTGAGATCCAGTCAGTGGATTTGGATCAGGAGGAATAATATTAGTTGGGGGCCCAGTAGGGGGAGCAATTAGGCTAGACAGACTTTTAGGAGTAACAAGGAAGAAAAAACAGGAAGAGGAAGTCTATTTAAGTGGAGGGTGTGGCCTATTTGAGCCTTTTTGAAACCATGTGGTTACTCCAGGTGACTTGAGTTGTATAGTCTCTTTTTGGTTGCATGGCTACTTAGGTGAGTTTGTTTGCTGAATCTGCTAGTTTATTTTATGCTGCCTCCACCTTCAGCACCCTCTATACTTTCACTACCCCCTACCCGAACTAGGGTCTGTATCCCATCCCTACTTTCATCTTTAAATCTACCTCTTCTACTTCTACCCCCTACCCAAACCAGGGTCTGTATCCCCACCCCGCTTTTATTGGTGCAGTTGGTGGGAGGCTGGGGTAGGTGATGGTAGTGCTGTTTGTGGTAGTGTAGGCAAAAGAAATAAGTGTTTTGGTGAGGAGCCGTGATGGCTGGCATTGGAGTGACTCTGGGACGTCAGTGATCACTGTCTAGCCTCCTGGAGGTGTTGTGGGACCAACTAGACGAAACACCGTTGAAGGGAGGTTCCCACCTGATGACCCCAAAGACGTGGTAGCAATCACCGCTCATTGGTTTACATAGGGAAAGCTGCAAGTGTGGTGTTAAGCTTAGGAGTTCTTTACTGAGTCTACTATTCTGGAGCACAGGTTTACTGTGTTTGCTTTGAATATTCAGATTTAGGAGTTTCTTTTTAACTATATTTAAAAGAAACTGCGGTTGACGACATGCAGGCTCCGCATTTGCACAGCAAAATGAGCGAGGAACAGGAGGCAAAGACTGAAGAGGAAGATCTGGTTGCAAAAACAAATGCAATGGAAATACTTTGATGAGGGATGATGTTGACCAAAAACAGCTTCTATGCCGGCAACGTCTTGCAATTGTTGCCCCTACACAAAGCAACACAACTAATTTATTTTACCATTTAAACCAAAAAAAAAAATCTAACCTTTATTGATCCCCTTGGGGAAATTCCTTCTCTGCATCTGACCCATCCTATTCAAAGTTAACCTTAACTATACATACTAGGAGCAGTGGGCTGTCGTGGTGCAGCGCCCAGAGAGCAGTCAGGGGTTAAGGGCCTTGCTCGAGGGCCCACAGTAGTGGTGACTGGGACAAGTGGTCGGTCTCACTTTCCCACCTCAACCTCTTGCCAGTCCGGGGGATCAAACCGGCGACCCACAAGTTCGCTTCACCAACCACTAGGACACCACTGCCCTAAAACCAGCATCACCAAAAAAGTTATTCAAGTCATCTGGTGGAAATTCTTGTTTAGTAGATATTGCCAAATCCTTCACATCTTCCTTCAACTGATGGTTATTTTGATGTACTAACCTACAAATAAAGGGAAAAGGCCTGTCCTGTCAGATCATTAGAACCATAAATCAAACATGCAGCATTTGGGCTACAGAAATGATGATGAGGGATGGTGTTGACCCAAAACAGGTTCGATGCCGGGCCGGCATTGTCTTGCGATTGTTGCCCCTACACAAGGCAACACAGCTCATTTGTTTTACCATTTAAACCAGTATCACAAAAAGAGTTATTCAAGTCATCTGGTGGAAATTCTTGTTTTGTAGATATTGCAATATCGTGCAGCCCTAATATCTGATGTAAAAATGCTATGTCAGAATAATCACAGTTAAGTATTTTCCCCAAATCCTTCACATCTTGCTTCAACTGCAGAAACTAATGATGGTGTTTTTGATGGACCAACCTAAGAATAAAGGGGAAAAGTCTGTCCTGTCAGATCATTGAACTCTAAATCAAACATGCAGCATTGGAGGAAACAGGAATATGAGCTAAGCTGTGGAAGAACGAAGATGAAGCTGCAGAAATTTGTTCCTTGAGATGCCACTGTAATCTGCAGAGTGGGGGGGCTACAGCTGAGACTCGGTGCATAAGGAGGGCATAAATATGAGTCAGCTGAATGTTAAAGGTGTTACGCAATATCAGACTATCTCACAATATTGAATCGTGACATTGCACTAGTGATTTTGACTGCAGCCACTCCGGTACAGCAGGCTACTCCCACCGCTGTCTGGCCAGGTCTTTGCACTGTGAGGACTTTCAGCAAAAGTCTGCTCGGCACATTCTTGTCGGTGGACACACTTCCCGAAAACAAACCAAGGTTCAGCTACGTTATGTAATGCCAGTGCAAGAAGAAGAAAAACATCACTCCTTTGCCCTGCTTTACCGCTGATGGGTTTAACAGCTCCGACACCGCGAACTCTGCCAGGCTCGGAGCTGTTAGTCTGGAGGGTTTCAGGTGTGTCAAGCTGTTAAGTTAAGCGGAGGCCTCGGGCTTGAACGAAACTTGCCCAAATGTCAGCGTCCCAAACGGGGCGTTTAACATCGACTGTCAAAACAAATCATCCCTCTTTAAGTCTCAAATGTTTCCCAAAATCACAAAACTGTAGGCCACGAAATACCCGTCCCAGCTAGCTTAATGTGCCTGACAAGCAAGTTAGCTGCATTAGCTCACTTCTTTAGCCAGCTATCATAC
>OMNN01013676.1:2584-14687 GCA_900302755.1 Chromis chromis
GTCTGGCACCAGGACGTTGGCAGTGGATCCTTTGGGTACTCTGGGTTGTGCAGTGGGGCCTCTGTCAATCCAACTTGTTCCACTGCATCCTGTTGATGCTTGATCAGAATGGGGTCTAGGAAGTTTGGAGGTCAAATTAAATTAAATTAAATTTTATTTATACAGTGCATATTTACAACACATGTCATCACACAGTGCTTATCATCATAAGGAAGAAGAAAACAGAAAACCCGACAATCCAAAAATTGCTTTTGGATTCCCTATAAGCAAGCAGTCCGTGACGGTGGGAAGGAACCAAAAAACCCCTAGATAGGGAGGGGGAAAAAAAACTCCAACAGAACAATCAACATCTTGGGCCATTGTCATGTTCCTCAAGATGTTCCTGATTGTTTGATGTTTTTGCCATGTGGTGGGGTGAATTTTCCTGCAGGGGGTAGGCCTGCATGAGGGAGTGTGCTTGTTCTGGGACAATGTTTATTTGGGTGTCTAAGTCTCATCAACACGGATGCCAAAATCCAAGGTTTTCCAGCAGAACACCACATAGTATCAATATGATCAATGTTATTCACTTCACCTGTCAGTGGTCGTATGTTGTGGCTGATTGGTATATAGTGTTTGATCCAGTCAGCTATATATTACATAATGTGGCTGCACAACTGGATCTATGGCTGGTTTTCGACTCCCCCAGGTGCTAATGGTACAGTCCAACCACATGCACAAAATACTGAAATAGAAAATTAGAATATTGAGTCTCCTTTTACAGTTTTTGTTTAAAAATATAATTCTAAAGCATCAACTTAAATGTGAATAATTAGAAATTAAACTGAGAGACAATTATTTGTGATTTTTTATTTTTTTAAAGGTAATGAAAGTTTTAACTTATTTTTCATTTGATGCAATTTAATGGTGCAAGTTAAACACAGCTACACACTTTACCTGCTGCTGCATCCATTATCCACAAACCCTGTGAAGATATTCTTGTTCATGTGAGTACATTTCATGCATCTGCTTGTGTTGTCTTGCACGAATCCGCCTGACCGTGTTCTTTTGTGTTTCACAGGTTGGCCGTTTTGAAGTAAACCTCATAAGTCCTGACAGTAAAACAGTGGTGCTGGAGAAGAACTTCAAAGATATCTCATCCTGCTGTCAGGTTGGTTTATTTTTACTTGCTGTATTTACACTAAAAGCCTCTCTGGTGTCTCTGCTGCAGTCTTAACCAGAGAATAAACCCAGAGTAACTTTGTACACTACACTTCTAGACATCTAATGCGTTATCGCCCAGCTTTACAGTGCAAAAGGCTTTTTATGGCAATTGACATCTTTAGCAGTTTTTTTATTGCTCAATGTGATCTAGTTTCTTCAAATAGACACCCTGCAAAAAGATAATGCACTATCTAGTGGTGGTCATTTACTAATTGAATGGAAAATTGAAATGGAAAAGAGCCATTATGGTGTCTTAGTTGCCGTTTTATCATTTGTAATTCTGAACTGAATATCCCAAAGCATTCTCATCCTCTCATGTGCTTATTCTAGTCTGCTGTGTGTCTCGTCTTTGCCGCAGGGTATCAAGCAGACCGATCATTTTGGATTCATCTGTCGGGACCAATCAGAGGCCGGTCCCAGTCAGTACATGTGCTTCGTTTTCCAGTGCGCCAGTGAATCCTTGGTGGGTAACAGAAACTACGCAAATGCAAATGACTTTTACTCTTAACACAAGTGCAAAAGCTGAAGAGCTTGTCGTTCTGCGTGTGTCAGGTGGATGAGGTGATGCTGACCCTGAAGCAGGCCTTCACCACCGCAGCAGCCTTACAAAGCAACAAGACTCCCATCCAGCTATGCGAAGCCTGCCCCATGCATGACCTGCACAAGCTCTGCGAGAGGATTGAAGGTGCGCCACGTGAACTGAGTCACACATCTCAGCGCCTCTCCCCCGGCTCGGCTCATGAATGTATTGATGCGTGGTCTGTTTCTCAGAGTTAAGACAAGATAAAGTAGGACTCTTATTTCCGCTTCTGTTTCCAGGTCTCTACCCACCTAGAGCGAAGCTAGCCATCCAAAAATATCTCTCCCAGCTGACTGACAATGAGCAGGCAGAGATTTTTGAACGAGTTCAGGTGAGGTTTGGCTGTCTCTTCTTAAACAAAGCACAGTGTTTGCTGGCAGCATGAGTGACATGTTAATAGTTTTTTGGTGATTGATTGGTAGAAACGGTTTATTTTTTACAGATGTCTGTTTTAAAGCACTGTTTTTTTTACCGTCTTGATTTTTGTGTATCTGTGTGTCCAAATCTGCAGAGACTGAAGCCTGGATCAGACCAAGAAGAGAATGAGCTGGTAATTCTCCAGCTGAGACAACTCTGTGAAACCAAACAAAAATCCCACCTCCACATTGGAGAGGCCCCTCAGGTGAGTGCTTTGCTCTGCGGATGATGAGGAGAAATCACAGCCAAAAAATAAAATATAAACAAGAACAGAGGTTGATTTCTGAGGTTTATCACAGAAATGATGATGCAACATTTTCACTGAAATTTCTTCAAAGTCAAGTGGTGTAGTCTAAGGCCTCTGGATTTCTTTCCCTATGAGGGCTTGTTATTCTAAGATCTTCGATTTTTGTATTGATACAGCCGCGGTTTTAAATAGACAAGGCCACAGAAAAGACAGCTTGAGTGCCTTTATTTCCAATAGACACTCTGTCACACTCTGTCTTCTATTGATGATGCTTCTCTGCAAATAATCGTTTGGAATGTTTTAGAATTTAGTGCCTTGTCATGGCTGGTGCCGATACTAAAAAAGCAGTTTTTTAGGCTGTGGTTTTAAAAATCCAATATAGTGAAAATCCATTTTTTATTGTGTTTTGTAGTTGTTATAAACTTGAAGGTGTAAAATATCAGCTATAAAGAAGTAAGATGTTTACTTCTGCCATTTCTCAAGCCTCCCTACAACGAGAAATTTACTCTGCTGCTATGTTTCAACCTAGGAACCAATAGTTGCAGCGTTCAAACTTTGCATAATCCTGCACCCTAACTGCCCCCCGCTTGTGAGGTGAGCACGCTTTATTCTAGGGCTCCTTCTGCTAACTCTAAATTGTATCAGCCACAAGCAAAATGCACCAAAAGTTCTGATGCTGGCTGCAAGAGGGAACAAAAGAGGCTTCATGCACTCCCAGCATCTGAGGAAGTAAAGATCCAATGGATTGCTTTGATTTTTGATGGCAATGTCACCACAACAATCGGATAATCCTTAGTGTTAGCATGTTGTGCGGCTAACATGGCTAATGTTACCATTAGCATTGCTTGTGTGCCCAGAGGTGGTAGCTCTGTGGAAACTGTTATGCTGAGGGACATGCAGAGAGGCTGAACACTTTAAGACCGATTTAAAACCAATAAACAAAGTTCGGGTGGGCTATTGTGTTTTCATGTCACCTGTTGTGCTTCAGTGCAATCTAGACTCAGCTGGTGTTTACATTTGTTTGCTTCTCTCCTGCTCTCTGTGCTCACATATACTGCATTTTAATACAGCCGAATTCCCCATTTTTTTTCATTTTTATATTTCTAAGCCGTGGCTCTGCACTGTTAAACTACTGACCGCAACATTGTCTGACAAACTCACCATACATATGAGTTAAAATAATAACGATTGCACTGTGATTTGATATTTCCGTGTAATATGGTCACTTAGAGCGAAAGTTAGAGACAATAGAGAGTCCAACCTGCCAGATGCAGAGAGAGTCTTCTTCCTGAATAGGGCATGGACAGCAGCAGCTTATCCGCATTTAAAGCTACAGACACTAAAACAGCCCGTTAAGAACAGGACTAAAAACAGGTGTTATACAGTCATGATAAAATGAACCATCTTTGCAGTATTTTGAGCTGAAAAATTGAGCGACACATTCTGGGCACACTTCAGACTTTAATTAATTTGCTGATAAGGGGCACAATATGGGACCTTTTAATGTAAAGTTTATCACTTTCCATCTGAATGAATAATGGTTCAGATCCTAAGACCTAAAATGAACCACTTGTACATTCCACGAGTTGCAGGGGGTGGGGAAAACTTGACATTTAAAGGGTGAAAGAGTTGTGAATCATTGCTTTAGAATGATCTAGCCTGAGGGACTGGATGTTAAATATTTTCACTCAAATGGCAGAACTCAAGCAATAGTTCCAGTTTTGTTGGAGCAGTCAGCAGTCTTGGCCACATGGTTTTGACACTGTATGGGAACACTGAGTTTGTATCATGAAGCTGGTCAGTGAAAGTCATTACAGTGATTTGTTTTTCTTCTCGTAACAGAATGCAGCAAACAGCTCGTCAGCAGGAGACGGCACAGCCACCAGCAGTCGCTTCAAACTCGATATTCTCAAGAATAAAGCACGCACCTCCCTCACCAGCTCTCTGGAGAACATCTTTGCAAGGGTGGGTCAGAGCAGAAAGGTTTTTTTTTTTTGCAGATTTCCTTTATCATTAATTAATTCCCCGCTGTTCTATTATCATGGCCACTTCTCTCTTTCTCCAAGTTTATCCTCATCTCTGTCTTATTTATCAACCCCAGACAGAATGTAGCCACTGTGCTCTGAACCTTTATTTGTCTCGCTGCTCAGTCTTTGTGTCAGTTGCCGTTTCTGTGTCACGGTCATCCAGGGGATTTGGATTGACCCATATATGCCAGTGAGACAGCAGAATAATTCCTGAGTAGAAGGATCCGAGCAATCTGAGAACTCTGCTGTCATCTGCTATTGTCTCACAAACTGACAGTGATACTGTAAATGCTATGAAGCCAAGAAACAGTTGATTTTTTAAATGTTTTATTCTTACGTTTGTCAAGAATAGAAAAATAACGGTTGCCTAAACCTGTTCTAATCACATGTCTAATCACCTCTGTCACCAGGGTGCCAGCCGAATGCGAGGCCGTTTGGGAAGCATGGGAAGCATTAGCAGTTTTGAAAGAGTAAGTGTCCTTGAGGAAGAACATGAGAATTCCCAGAGCCTCAGTCGGGGGACTCTGAGAATTCTCACTTTTTACCCTGTGGCTTTTAAAAGCATGTTATTTCCCAACTCAGTTCTCGGGAAAGGGAGAGCGTGATGAGCATGCTTTCACTTTCATCAATGTCAATGACTTGATGGATGTTAACACTTCTCCTCTCACTGGGAGATTTGACTCTACGCTGCAATATTCCCACATTGTTTTATGATGAAGGTGCATTGAGCAAAAGGCAGAACAGTACAGTGTGTTTACAGAGCTGTCAGTGAGCAATTTGAGGTTGTTGGCTCGAGTGTGTTACTGCTGTGCAGAATGTGGAGTGAATGTGTGATGCAGTCCCATCTGACTCAGTCACGTTGAAGTTAAGGGCACAACACCGATTTAGCATTCTGCTTCTGTAATATTATGACTCAAGATGGATGTTAAGAAAGAAGGGATCAAAGAAGATGCAGCCAAAGCAGAGATACACTATATTGCCAAAAATATTGGGACGTCTGCCTTTACACGTACATGAACTTTAATGACATCCCATTCTTAATCCGTAAGGTTTAATATGGAGTTGGTCCACCCTTTGCAGCTATAACAGCCTCAACTCTTCTGGGAAGGCTTTCCACAAGGTTTAGGAGTTTGTTTATAGGATTTTTTGACCATTTGTGAGGTCAGGCACTGATGTTGGACAAGAAGGCCTGGTTCTCAGTCTCTGCTCTAATTCATCCCAAAGGTGTTCTATCGGGTTGAGGTCAGGACTCTGTGCAGGCCAGTTCCTCCACACCAAACTGGCTCATCCATGTCTTCATTGACCTTGCTTTGTGCACTGGTGCGCAGTCATGTTGAAACAGGAAGGGGCCATCCCCAAACTGTTCCCACAAAGTTGGGAGCATGAAATTGTCCAAAATGTCTTGGTATGCTGAAGCATTAAGAGTTAATTTCACTGGAACTAAGGCGCCAAGTCCAACCCCTGAAAAACAACCCCACACCATAATCTCCCCTCCACCAAACTTTACACTTGGCACAATGCAACCAACGCTGCCCAAGTGACATCACTTTAGATAATTTATCTGTGATTTGTTGACTGATATTCCACTTTGCGATGTGATTTTTTTTAAAGTCAAGCTGCAATATTCACTGTAAACATTTGATAGAGTATATATTTATGTCACAAAAGGAGTACGGCACGAATCGGTAAAACCATTCACACGACAGTCAGACGCGTTGCATCACTTATATCCAGCAGCCTTTGCGATTTGCAGATTTTTTTTTTCAGATTGCAATTTTGAAATCGATTAATTGTTCAGCCCTGCTTTGATGTGTAAAGTCGGTGGAGTTTCCCTTTAAAGATGTCTAGCCCAAAGCACCGAACATGCAGATGTGTGAAATAGAACCCGCTCCTATGCTGTCATATGACCTACTTTGAATGTTGCATCAATCCTGTCATGTCAGATTTACTGTAAATGTGAACTGCAGAGTGAGGAAAAGCAGTCAGCCTTCAAGAAGCAGCTCCAAGCACTGCTATGTGTCTTACTTTCTACCATTACTGCTTGTGCCTGATTTTAAAAAATCTGATTGATCGTTCTCAGCCACCATCACACAGGCGATCTTAGTCAATGAAGTGCAAGAAAAAGTATTTTTACAAGCAACTTTTGTGCCATTAAGAGACCTTCCTGTTGTCAAAAAAAGATCAAGTTTCAGCCATATTATTTATATTTTTAACAGTCTGAAAAAGTTGTTTGCATTGTTATTATGTGAGTAAGTAGTCTTGTGGGGATTCTGTCAGCATGCGATGTCCTGGCAAGCAGGAAATCCCAGTCAGGATGTCCAGTTATGCATCTGCTGAGCCATGCTTGTCCTGGCTTCGTCTTCTCAGGCCTGCCATTGGAGATAATACTACAGGATCTGAGCCACTTTATCTTGTCAGTGTTTCCAAAAAAAAAATCACCATTAGGACAATCAGTTGTCAGAGATTTAATGACACAGATCTTTTGCAATCTCCAGTGTGATCAGCGATGTAAGGACTTTTAAGATAACGGCAATAACTACATTAGGTCTCTCTGCACACTTATATACATATCCCTGCATGTCCCGTCTCGTGACAGATCTATAAAAGGGAGGTTTCCAAAAGCACGATGGGAGGGTTCTCATGTGGCGTTGTGTCACCGAGGTCCTCCCCACCAATTGTGTGTGATGCCGTGAGTCACAGGACATTGTCCATTAGAATACAATAGATGGTGGGAGTTGTTCCACCAGGCATGAGGCAACACGGAGTGCAGGAGTGTTGAGTTGGAATGAGTCTCGCTGTGGGGTTTTATTGAATAGGTGAGTGCAGATGTGTAACTTGAGTCATTGAGTGTTTTATGTGGTTGTGGGCTACTGGATTTGAGATTCTATCTGTGTGTGGACATTAACCTGATTACCTTTTGCCTGCTTAAATTCACTTTATTGGGCCTGTGGAGCTATGAAGAATATTTTAGGGGAATTTGCTATTGGAATATGGTTTTTGCTTGTCAATTTTCACCATTCTGTCATTGTTTCTTCCTGTCATGCAGTTGTATAGCCAGATAAATCAGAAAATCCAACCATCTACATACAAAATCTTATAAATGTGCATTCATTTTAAAGTCATGTGATTGACATCTTTCTCCCCTTTTCTTTCTGCCCTCTTCAGCAGGATGAGGAATCTCCGGGTCACTCCCCTCCAGGTTCCCCCCCAGCCTTCCCTGACGATGACCCGGAAGCCGGTCAGCAGTTCCGTCGGCGAGCCCACACCTTCAGCCATCCACCGGTGAAGAAACGCATCTCCTTCGACAGCCAGTCGGTCAGCCAGAGCAAACAGCCTCCTCTTCGAAGGCAACAGTCTGTTAACCCGGAACTGCTGCAGAGCAGGTAACTTAACCAGTCGCTGCATTTCTAGTTTAATATTCGGGAGAACTGAATCATCAGTGCATCTCTATTAATACTGCAGGAGTTAATTTTGCACTTTTTTTTTTCAGTTACGCCAAATTTTGCTGATTTTGCTTAGAAACTCATTGCTCTCCTTATAATCACTTTAACACTAACCAAACATTTAGTTGACCTTTTGATGAATGCACAGACAATGTAATCTATTCGCAGCTCTTTGATCAGTCTAAAATCCCTTCACCTCCTGCTCCACTATCCTCAAACAATAGCATCATACGTTTCCTGTCACTGTTCTGATCCCTCATAAGTTCCTCAGTGTTTTTTTTCCTCTGTGCTGCGACCACAAACTCTTTCCTTTTGTGTAACGTTTTGTTTTTATTTGTGGCCGTTCCATGTTCGGCCCGCCACCAGTCCTGTTTCGAGAACGCGCAGTGTTTCGGAGAGCGAGTCCTCCTTCAGCGTCCCCTCCTCCTTCTCTGCTCCCACTTTCCTGAAAAGCTTTTACCAGGGCTCACTGGGCTCCCTGAGCTCCCTGGCAGACAGTGGGAGCCTCAAGAGGTGAGAGGGGGTTGCTCAGACCACCCCCCTTGCTTAGACTCAAGGCCTTGACAAAGGGAGGGATGAGATGGGTGGAGAGGGACAACCTGTTCTTTTTACTGGGATGCCAGTAGCCGAATGTGTTGGCCGTCGAAACCTTTTAACACCCAGCTTTAATGTCCTGTATCTTTCTACTTTTCCCCCTCTCTATCAACATTTTATGAGTAAAAATATTTTTCCAGCTATTTCTTTTTCCCCCCATCCTCATGCAGTTGGACCTGCCCTCTTCCTGTGTCTTTCAGAAGTAGAAGGGGATGCTGATACACCCCTCCCTTACTGTATTTGCATGTGCATTTTCAAGCTTTTTGCACGGCAAACTATATTTAACCCATATTTATAGCCTTTATTAACTACATTTCACACTTGCACCATCTTTCCTGACTCGTGGAAATCATGATGCCTTAGGATTGCTACTCTAAGCATCATGCTAATTTAGCTCAGTGATATATTTATATTCAAAGGTTGCCGTTAATGTTCAGCCTGCACAGGGTAATTAGCTAATGTGATATGTTCAAGAAATCAGGACGTACTGCAGCGTGTCTGAGAGTCTCCTGATTTCTCTGTCAGTGCTGTGTGTTGACAAAGTCTGGGTGTCAGGATGGCAGAAAGTAAAGGTTAACATTTGCATTATGAATGAGAGTCAGTGGAGCAGACCATTGTAAAGTATCATTTCCACAGGAGGGTTTCTTTCCAATCCTCTTAGAGAGTGCAGCAAAAGGATCAAGGCTAGTTTTTCTGCACAACTTGCCCCGAGGTTTAAAAGACAGCTCGCTGAAAAGCCTTGACCGGCTGGGTATTTAAATGTGAATATGCCAACATGCTCATAGGCAGGTTGGCTTTCTGCAGCTCTGTGAGATAACTTCACCCAAGTTAGACTTTTTTTTATGATGAGCAGGCAAACATAATAAGAGATAATATGCCAAGTTAGGAAACTTTAGGCAGTTAAAGAGGCAGAAGCTGTCCAGAACAGCTGTAAGAGCAGAACTGCTGTCTCAGTGACATTTGTCTCAATCTGAGGTCCCTTCCTGTTTTTCTTTGCACACATGATCAGACAGGCTCTTGTGTGCTGACGAAGCTTATTAACTCCTGTAACTATAGAGCCATGAGCAATATTACAGGCTTGTTTCTGTAATCCTCTGAACCCCAAGCAGTTTCTGCCCACTCTTTTGCTCCCATCAAATTTTTTACTCACTGTGGGATAATTTTTTCCTCCTATATAAAGCACCACTATGGAAACAGCATGACTATGGCTAGAAGTAGAGACTCAACATGTCTTTTTTTGCAGTAGAACAAAGTTATAATGCCATAAATCATCAAACTGAATTCCTTTGATTATAAATTTTACAAAAATTGAAAAAAAAGTTTACAGGTCTACAGTTTTTCTCTGCACCTGTTAATCACACATGCAGAGAGAGTCTTCTTCCTGAAGGGGGCATGGACAGCAGCAGGCAACTGGTTGGCGGAAACCAGTTTTTATATAGTCATGGCAAAATCTTAGCAGTATTTTGACCAGAAAAATTGAAAGACACATTCTGGGGACATCTAAAACTGTCATTATTTTTCTGAAACGTGGCACAATATTGATCCTTTAAATCTAGTTGAATGCAACTGCCTGAGTGAAACAACCAAGGCTGCAAAAGAATGTCGATATTTTCCTAAATTCTGCTGCTGCTACACCCATTATATTGTGATACAAAGTCGGTGATTGAATAGTTGTTTAGAAAAATTTCTTCAAGTAGAAAAAAAAAAAAAATCATTATGAAATTAAAGCCTTCAGCATTGTGTTAGCCAAGTCTACAACAGTGTTTCTCACAGTTAGTTTTTACACCACTCGCTGGGCTGGCAGGTATGAATTCTTAAACCTGGATTTTATGACTCTATAAATGTGAAACACAAGTAACATGAGGCAGTGAAGTTTTTAAGTACCTCTATTAACCATTTTTTCTTCTTTGCTCACTAAAACGACTTCTTTTCCAGAAGAAGAACAAGCCTGCATGCGCCTCAGCTGTGGCTGATGATTGTTGTCACTTCATATACTGACTGTGCTTTATTAACACCGACTCTGGCACACGTTTTTTCATCAGTATGTTTAAGGTTCATCTTGACCATTTCTCATCAACCCAGAGAGTTTGTTGATGAGAAGCTTGTCTGAGGCTGCCTCTGTTGGGTGTTGAAGGATGTGTGTGCCTGCATTTATAGAAGGGTGCTGAAAGAGTGCTGGTGTAAGTCGACACCCGTGTCTTTAATCAGGTGTCTTTGACGCTGCTGTCTTCTCTTGTAGCAATGGGGAAGGCAGGAAGAGGACCTTGTCTGGCTGCAGCAGCGATTCTTTGAGTCTCCCTCCGACCCCACGCAGGGTCTCCTGGAGACAGAAGATCTTCCTGAGGGTCGCGTCACCCGTGAACAAGCCATCTGCATCCATGCAGCACACAGGTCTGGTAACACAATCCTTCCAGGCAAGGCACAACATGATGCACAATGAGTAAGCTCTGAATAATCCACAAGAGCATGGGAAATGAGGGCAAGGCAGCGAGAACCCTATTTTAGAAAATTATCGTCCTGGAACCGATTTTCTGAAAGCACGAAGGGTTGAAAGGAAAAACAAATGTCTCTACTTCTCAGATAAAGACTGATAAAAGGGGCTTGTAAAAGTGATTTGTCATAGATAGATAGAACCCACATCTAACACTGAACATGAATCATTTCTGGCACAAAAACTAGAACAAGCACTAAAACGTACTGAACACTTAGAGCAAGGTAATAAAAATATTTGTAATATGCAATGTGCAAAAATCACAGTATGGAAAATAGGAAGTGTCACTTGAGGGAGCTTAATCCTTAGGCATCATATTAAAAAAGTTACACTCAGATCCTTAAGGACAAAATAGAATAGGATAGAAATACTTTATTAATTCCCGAGGGGAAATTCGGTTGTTACAGCAGAAAGAGTAAAGTTACCATCACCTTAAATACAGATAAATAAGCAAAAATATGCAATAAGTAAGTGTTTTATGTGTAGTGCAAATAATATGCAAGAGTAGAAGAAAAAGTGTGCAAAAGCCTGCCAGCCAGGGGTGATGTATTGAAAATGTGTACATCAAAAACAATGCCAAAAAACTAAAATATTAATATTATTTTTCACTTTCAATTACTTCTCTCAATTAATTTACATCTGTCCAGATCATAATTACCAAATATTTATTAATTTCCAGGATTTTAACCCTTTAAATGCCAGTTTGTTTACATGATGCCACAGTTGTTTTTTAATACATAAAAAAAAATGTAAAAATTAATTATTTTCCATATAGTAAGCATTGGAAAAAAAAAATTAATAATCAAATCAAATCAAATCTTATTTGTAGAGCACTTTTCATACATTATGTAACACAAAGTGCTTCACATGTTAGAAAGAAAACACATTCATATTAAAAATACAACACACTCATGCACACGCACACATACACCTACAGCCCAGTGCAGAATTTTTTTTCAGGGTTTTGTCTCCAACTCGGAAGAACAATGTCCATCTCTTTAGTTGTGAAATGCTTCCCTTTGTTTGGTGCTGGTCAGTTGCCTTTACAAAGGGTTTATTGGAGCTTTTGTTGCTGCGAGCGGCTGCCTGCTGCGTTGTCAT
>OMNN01013718.1:2001-12628 GCA_900302755.1 Chromis chromis
GAACTTTAGTGTAACAGTGGTTGTTTTAAATGAGCTTTATAAATAACAGTGACTTTGACATGTTGTGGCTCATCGGTGTAGTTTGGTTTAAGTTTTACCTGCAATACTTAGCAGATTTATGCAGGAACACGTGCAAATTGTAACTTACTTTGGGTTTTACCTTTGGATAAAGTTGATTAGATCATCTGGATGTAGTTAAGTTTTACTAACGATACTGCAGTACTTGTACAAAGCGGGATGACGTAAAAGACTCGGTAACAGGATAAAAGTCTGGACTTATTTCCATCGTTGTCCCTGTTGAATCAGCTCTGCTCCCTGTGACCGCTCACAGTAGAACTCACTGATGAATATAGTTGCATGTGGTTAGCTGGAATGTGAACCTAAACTCGTACATCACTGCAGCGACATGAGAACTCAAACCACTGGAGATCAGGAAGAACAAGATTCTCTTTTCCTCGTTGCTTCTAAGCTCAGCAGCCGCCTGCTCTCGGCTCAGGTCTCTGGAGCTGCAGTAGGACACAGTGAACGCGACAGCTTCACATTCTCCCTCTGTAGTCTCTCAACGCTTGTTGAGTCGTCCCTTGATTGTTCTTCTTCTGCAGCTTCACAGTCCTACGAGCTTCACAAGCTTCTTCTATGTCTCTGAGCAAAGTTAGCAAACTCGTGATTCACACTTTTGATACCAACGTGGTGAGCTGGGGTTATTGGCAGCAACAAACCGGTACAGGATCTTATGCATATTTACTGTGTCCATGAAGGTCCATGTGACAAAAATGTTGCCATGATCACTAGAACATTAGGTTCATGCTCAATAAAACTCATACCAATCGGTTAAAAATGCTTTGAATGGCCCTCATCCCCATCTTTGAGGTCTGTTAGCATCTCTCTCTGGTTGTATTGCATCGCTTTGGAGTGGTTTGTCTTTTCTTTTTGATGTCTTTACACCTCTTTCTGGTCATCTTGCACCTTTTTGTGATGCTTTTGTAGCTCGTGGTGGTAGTTTTGAGTATCTTTGCAATCATTGTATACTTCGTTTAGTCAGTTCTGTCCCTTTGTGACATGTTTGCATCTACTTCAGGGTTTTCTAGTTGTTTTGCATCTCGTTGGGGTCATTTTGCATTTATTTGTGATTCTTTGGAGTCGGTTGTGTTTGTGTGTCTGTTTATGTCTCTTTCTTTTGCATTTTTTTGTGGTTGTTTTTACATCTCGTGGTGGTCCCTTTGTGTCTCTTGCATCTGTTTCCAGTCAATTCTACCTCTTTGTGGTCTGTTTTGTATTTCTTTGTAGTTGTTTTGCATCTCTCTGCCACCATTATGAGTCTCTCTGCAGTCATCGTGTGTCTATTTATGTTCATTTTGCGTCAATACCAGTCAGTTAAATGCTTTGATTGGCCCTGAACACAATCTTTCAGGTCTGTTATCACCTCTTTCTGGTTGTTTTGTGTCTCTTTGCGTTTCTTTGCAGTGGTTGGTATTTATTTTATATCTAAAGTTATTTTTTGTGGTCTGTTTGCAGCTTTTTTCTTGTTTTGCACCTATTTGTGTTCTCATTTTAGTTGGATCAATCTCCTTGTAATTAGTTGGTTCTGTCTCTTGTGTACATCTATTTCAGGTTGTTTGGCAGGTTTTTGTGGTTGTCTTGCTTCTCTCTGGGGTCATTTTGTGTCTCTTTGCAGTCGTTTTGCCTTTATTTGTGTGGGTTCTTTGGACTTCGCTGTGTTTATGTCTGTTTACGCTTCTTTCTTGTCATTTTGCATCATTTTGTTGTCCTTTTGTGTCTCATTGCTGCTGTTCTGCATTGCACTGCAGTCAATTTGTGTTCTGTTTGGATCTCCTTCTGGTTGTTTTGCTTTTATTTGTAGTTGTTCTCATCTCTCTGCCCCCATTTGGAGTCTCTTTGCAGTCATTCTGCATCTATTTGTGTTCATTTTACGTCAATACCAATTGCCCTGATCCCAATCTTTGAGACACGGTATTCCAAATAATTATGGTCTGAGACAGAACTTGAACTCAGGTCATGTGCATGAAAATCTGCTGACTTACTCCTCCACCAAAATTCAGACTTATGTTCTCTTAGTCACAGCTTCACCACTATAAAATTAAGTTTTAATGTTCCTACTGAGTCTACTAGATGATGGAGGATGTCCCTACAGCCAACATGTATGTATGAGAATAATTTACCATGATAAATTGTGTTTTTAGTTGTAGCACTTTGAGATTGTTTTTTACAATGTAAAGTGTTTTTCAAATAAAATCTATTATTATTATTATTGATAATGGCCATTTAATTGGCTGATAACATCTAATAAAAAGATGGTTTATACCAAATCTGAATCTGCTCTGCTGCTTTTCTGTACACACAATATTTATTGCATGTCTGTCAATCCTGGAAAGGGGATCCCTCCTCTGCAGCGCTTTGATTTTTCTCCTGTTAGAGCGTTTCTTTTCAGTATTTTTCCTTATCTGAGTGGATGGGATGAGGACATAGGCTACACTGTGCAGATCATAAAGCCCCTTGAGGCAAATTTGTGGTTTTTACTGTGCTAAATAAATAAAATTCTCTCGGCACGACTTGTATTAATCATTTCTTTTACAGCAAAGTTCTTGGGGGAAAAAAACGACCAGAAGAAAGAATCAATACGAAGCCCAGCACTTGGATTTGGTCACCTACATTCAAAGCTGCCTCTCCAAAAAAGAATTATGACCCTCAGAGAGACTCGGGCAGAAAACACAGGAGTTGTGTGAAAGGAAAAGGTTAGGAGTGTGTCAGGAGCAGCTTTAAACATCGCTCACATCCCCCGCACAGCCAGGATTGGCTGAAGATTCACTCTTGAAAATGCTCGATTTCCAAGATATAAGATTTGTTGTGAAAAGGGCCTTTCTATGAAGAGTTCAGAAACACAACTGTGCACCAACACACGAGCACACAAGACCGTGTGCCTTTATATAAGTATATATTTGTAGCTTTTAAGATTTGACTCATTCTATTGAACCAATGAAGCCACTGCAGCAGGCTCAGGTCACCCCACAAAAATAAAATCAATTACAGTTCTACAGGAGTGTGTTGTCTATTTTATACCTTCACTGTTCCACACTGCTGCTCTGCACCTGTGCTGCTTTATAGCACAAGTACATTACAATACAATTCCATTTTCGGTAGTCGTGGGCTGTTGGCTTTCCTTTTGAGAAAAATAACAGTTAATTAATCAGTCAGATGAGCAATTGTTAATTAGGATTAAGGATTAATTTAAAAATGAACACGGAGCACATTCATCTTGAGTCATTGCTAATTTTCTCAAACATTATTTTTGTCCTGCAGGTAGCAAACAGTGTTTTTATTTGTTGTTGTGTATTAGCTGCTTTCTGCTGCTGTAAAAACTACAGTGATGAGAGCAGCAACCTGCAATCACTAAGTCACAGATGGATTATCCTCCTGCCTTTACCTTCCTGAGCAAGACATCAAGGGTGAATGGCACAGATGTGTTTGATGTCTTTTGCAGTTGTTTTACATCTCTGGAGAGTTTTTTATTTATTTATTGACGTTTTTGTGGTCGGTTTGCAACTGTTTTGGGTTGTTTTGCATCTTTTTGTGGTTGTTCTGCATTTCATTCTAGACAGATTAATCTCTTTCTGGTCATTTTTTATCTTTGTGGTGGTTTTGCATCTCATGGTTGTCCTCTTTGCAACCGTTGTGTATCTCGTTTTCTGTCTCTGGTCTTCTCTTTCAGATTTTTTTTTTGCAACTCTCTGCAGTTGTTTTGCATCTACATGCGTTTCTTTGGAGTGGATTGTGTTTATCTTTCATTTTGTGGTCTGTTTGCTGCCCTTTTTTTGCACCTTTTGTGTTTCTTTTGCATCTCATCTTAGACCGATTCATCTCTTTCTGGTCATTTTGCACCTCTTTGTGCTTGTTATACCCTATGGTGGCAATGTGTGTATCTCTTTGCCGCCAATGTGTTTCTCTTTATAGTCAAGTCTGTCTCCTTGTGATGTGCTTGTGTCTCCTTTGTGTTGTTTTGCATCTCATTGTGCCCCTGGTTCCTGCATTTAAATCTTTGTGGCTGTTTGGCTTCTTTCTGGTGACATTTTGCATCTATTTATTTTCCTTTGCATATCATGTTTAACAGATCCATATCTTTGTGGTGTGTTTACACCTCTCTCTGGACATTTTGCATCTTTTTTGTTGTTGTTTTGCATCTCATTGTGGCCCTTATCTGTTCCCCTGCAGCTGTTCTGTATCTGTCTCTTTGTGACATGTTTGCATCTCATCCGGGTTGTTTTGCATCACTTTTTTAGTAGATTTATGTCTCTTTGCAGTCGTTTTGCATCGATTTGTGTTTCTTTGAAGTGACTTTTGATTATTTTGCATCTATGGTTGTGTCATTTTGTGGTCTTGCAACTTTTTTTTGCATTGGTTTGTGCTTTTTTGTATCTCATTTACAGTAAGACAGATTCAGTTTACTTGTCTTTCTGGTCATTTTGCATCTTTCTGCTTGTTTAGCATGTCTTTCTTGTCATTTCTGTCTCTTTGCAGTCATTTTGCATCTACTTGCATTTGTTTGGAGTAGGCTGTGTTTATTTTGAGTCTATGGGTTTGTCATATTCTGGTTTCTTTGCAACTGTTTGTGGTTGTTTGCTTCTTTTTTGCCATTTTACACATCCATATCTTTGTTTTGTCTATCCATTTCTCTCGCTGCTAATTTCGCATCACTTTGGGGTTGATTAGAACCTCTTGTTTTTGTGTCTCTTTGCAGCCGCTCTTTGTTTTGTTTTTTAGTCGGTTAAATCATTTTGTCATCTGTTTGCATCTCCTTTTGGTTATTTGGTATTTGTGATCTATTTGTGCCTCTTTGCAGTTATTTCACATCTTCTTGTCTGTCTTTAAATTATTTATTTTGTGCCGTATAATTATCTATTTTGTAGTCTGCAATGATTTTTGTATTTGCTTTTTTTTGTCACCATTTATTTTAGACAGATCCATATCTCTGTAATGTGTTTACGTCTCTTTCTGGTCGTGTTGCATCTCTTTTTGCCTCCTTTGGTGTCTCTTTGCTTTGCATCTGTGTTCATTTTGAATCTTGTGAATTTTTTGGTATTTTTTTTCTTTCTTGTCATTTTGCATCTTTTTGGGATTGTTTTCGTGTTTCTCTGCAGCTCTTCTGCATCACTTTCCACTCAGTTTACCTTTCTACTGTTCTTTTGCATCTCTCTACCACCATTTTAAGTCTCTTTGCAGTCATTTTACATCCATTTGTCTTTTCCGTCTCTTTTTAGTTTGAGTGTCAGTGCTTGGCGGAGCTGAGGAGGACGGCAGTTTGGTGATAAATCTCTATGGGTTTTCCTTTATCTTTTTTTTTTTTTTTTTACTACAAGCAATCCTCTCACATCACACATTGTTATCTGATCTATTTTTAATACAAAAAATATCGATCACATCAGGTTTACAGTTACAGAGAGTTTAATCAATAATAAAAACATATAAGAATTAATTCTATCAGTTACCCTTGACCAAGCCACTGGCCTCAAAACAGGAATTGATTTTTTCCTGTAGCTGCCCACTGTTACTGAAAGGTTAAGTTAGGTCAGTGCGGTTCCCCGCTGGGATTAACTCGGCATAACTTAACTTTTTGCTTAACTTTGCAGAGATGGCTGGAGTCGTCTCGCTAAAAGCTACAAAGTGTGTAACTGGATGTTTTTTTTCTTTGTCTTGACAAACTCTGAAGCATAAAATGAAAGTGACTCTTATCATGCAAGTTTTTTATTTTCATCTAACAGAGTAAGTTTATGCCCATAAAGTCATGTTTGTGATTGGTGCAGATTACAGCCCCTTTCCACTATCATTTCACATTCACAGCTTGATGTAGCCCTCGCAGCTTTGCCCAGCTTTGCTCGCGGCTTTTGCTCGCCCTGTTGCCAGACTTGCAGCAGATTGCATCAATGCCACCATATGCACTTCTGCCAAAATCATTGTTCTGTTTGTCAGTTTAGATTTCGCTCTGCCCACCGTCTAAACACATTGATATTGACAATTTTTGTTGCCGTTCCCTGGAGTTAGGTGCACTTTTCGCCCTTATGTGCAGCGTAGTTGAATCGAGGTTCGGGCAACATGTTCTGCCGCCTTTCGCCGCCTCGCCCGCATCCGATTTGCCTCAGTAATTTAATCATATGAGTGCTCGGGGCTGAGATTGGAAAACACTCGCAGCTATGGCCCTGACAGAAGCTCAGGTGAGATTAGGCCGCAAGATTTGTTACCACAACGCTTTGTGTGAGAGAATTGCTGAGCTGATACAGTCGGAAAACACGGCGAGCATGTGAGAGAGGAAAACAAACGGATATAAGAAACACAAGAGCAGTAATAGTTGGTGTGTTCATATGTGTGGTCTGCTGTATGAAACCTGTGTGTATCGACGTGAACCGGTTGACGGGTTGCGCTGTGCACTGGGAATTGGACTGGTGCCTTATTTTGAGGACCTCCAGAGAAATAATAAAAGAGGAAAAGATAGCAGAAATGGAACATGATGGCCTATCATTCTCCTCCTCCTGCACACACACAAACCAGCGCTGCCCTACAGCCTTTATTGAGGCCGTATTACAGAAAGGATGCAAAGGACACAAACTCCATTTCACTTGATCCTCTTTGAGCACGCTGGATTACACTCATGCTTCGTAAGAGACGGGAGAGTTCTTTTGTGCATTTTTTTTTTCACAGCTCAAAGTAGGAAATCAGCACAACTGCAGTTTAGGTGATGTAACTGATTCAATACTGCACTACACTGCTCTGCCGACTGATTATGAGTAGTCACTTATTTTCCATGCGGAATTGTCGGACTCGTCTGAGATGACACCATCAGTCAGACGCTCCCATCGCTACCAAATCCCATTAAGTTAAACAGCCTCAGATTCTCCAACACAATGCTGTTTATTGCCACAGCTGTGATACGTGCAGGAAATATGATGCACGGGCGGCATCGAGGTAAAGTTCCCAGTAAAGAGTGAAGATGTGAGATTAAATTCCTGCCAGTGGTGCCTTCAAATTATGTTATGCATTCCAATCAAGCTGCACAATCAAAGGCTGAAAAATGAAGCTAACATGGGACAAAATTGCAGTTCCTTTGATGTCCATTTGAGGCAGGCTTATAGACCTCCATCCCCTTAGACCTCCATGTTAAAATGTCCAACTTTACAGCAGAAATAAACAGATTTGGTCTCTATAAGGTTATTAAATCTCATCCATCTGTGATTTGATGATTTTTTTTAAATGATAAACTGCATATTTTAAAAATAAATGCACGTCAACAAGCGTTTTTCTCACAGGCTGTTTGAACTTGAATATCTCAGAAACTGTTAAATATAAAAACCTGAAATCGTCACAGATTTTTCTCATTATGTCATTGATTCAGAATCTGCAGTATTGGACAAGTAGATCAAATAATCTGATTATTTGTGAGTTGAAATATGAAAAAATTAAAGCTGTCATGAAAAGTCTCATCTTTGAGCCCATATTAAACATTTGATAATGCAATAGTCAGCTAGTGATATTTTCTGAACCACATGTAGCTGCATGTCATAATACAAAACAAAACATACAGAATACTTTTTAATATAAAATATTTAGTCAGAAAAATGAAAAGAAAGCTGTTTTTGTTGAACTTTCATAAGTAATTGAGCAGTTGTAGCACAACAACAAAAAATACTGGTAGACAGTCTGATCCAAGTAAAACAGAGTTCTGGAGTTTCTAAATAGGTCTTAACATGTATCCTGACATATTGTTTTTCAAATTTAGCCTCAGTGCCTTTCAGTGCATGAAAAAATGTACTGCACATGGGTCGGCAGGGAATTTTTAAAACCAGTTTATCTTAGAAAGTATTTAAAATATCATGCCATAATTTCACAAATATCTTATTTTTTTCTATCCATATTTTTTCCTATAGAATGTTCAGACAAATCAGAAGTTGAGCAGAGGTTGAGCAGGAATTGTAAAAATTTGATGATTTAAGATGGAATGATCCTACAGGTAATTTGCCCATTAGGGACAACTGTACACGATGTAAATTTTTGTAGAACTCACCCATTTAAATGGGTTTAAGGCTACGGTTATGCATAACTGAAGGCGTTGTCGTTTTAGGTGACAGGTTGGTGTAGTCATAGGACAGCCCCTGACCCACCTCAGCTCTTCTTCTTTGCTTAGTTTTGGATTAGGCAACAAGTGGAGCTCCCACACTGAGCTTTGCAACCATTCTTCAGAGAACTAATGTGTTACCGCAGCTGACAGTTTTGCTATACTAATGCTCAAAATCCATTAACATGGGATTTTTAACAACTTCTATTGTATGTGCAAAAGTCCGTGAGCACCTTTAGCCCCTCACAAAGGTGATTTATGCACAAGAATAAGAAGCCTTTAGATAAAGTTGGTGCTCAGGCCTGAAGAGGCAACATAAAATTTATAAAGAGGACCAGTGTTCTGCAGTCTTTGGTTGTGGATAGAAAACCAGTGAGGCATCATGTCCTTTTTACATTGCTGATATTGCTAGAGGTTGGATGGTGACCTGTGCTTTCTGAATGAACTAAGAGCAGCAGTGAACCTCCAGATTTTTGCTCCATAGTACAGCATGTGTTGCTAAAAAGCTGCAGCTGCCTTTCTGTGTTCACTCCTGACCTGACTGTTGATCTGACAGGCCTCGACAGGTCGTGACTTCCACAAGGGAGCAATGGGGATTTGGCCATTCTAAGATACAAGAGGAAGAATCACAAACAAATAGGAACTTTATAAAAAAAAAAAAAAGTATATAGAACCTGTAAATGGAGAGTTTATCTGCAGCATGTTGGCTTCATTCATAAACTGTAATCAAATTACTTATTAAATCAAATCACTAGTTAAATGTATCTACCACTAGTGAAATGTATCTCACACTAATTAAATGTGTTTAACACTACTTAAATGTATCTAACACTAGTTAAATGTGTCTAAAACTATTTAAATGTATCTATCAGTAGTGAAATGTATAGCACTAGTTAAATGGAACTAACACTAGTTAAATCTGACTCTAGTTAAACTTATCTAACACTAGTAAATATGTATAACCCTAGTTAAATGTATCTGACACTCGTTAAATGTATCTGACACTCGTTAAATGTATCTAACACTAGTTAAATGTATCAAACACTAGTTAAATGTACTGTTGTCAAAACATGAAAATGAAGAGAAAACTTGCAGTCAGTGGTGCAGAGAATGTACCAAACAACAACAAAAAAAGACTTTACTGGCTGGTACCGCAACTGTGTTAAGCTATAACAGATTTATTTAATCAGTCTGCAGGTGATATTGAAGTTCAAGGTTTCACTGTCAGATTAAAACATTTTCGGGAAGTTTAAATTACTGAAAAATGTCACTTCGATTGTAAATGGGTAAAATAAACATGCAAATTAGATCATTTCCTTCTACACTACACCTATAAGGCTGATAATATTTGACACCCAGCAATAAAAATGGTCTGTTAAATAATCTACAGTGTGAATAAAGACACGAACGTGGCTCTGAAAGGAAAAGAAGGAAGCAGCACTGAAGTCAATTGGAGCACAATACATCATTCATATGATCATGTTCATTCAAGTTACTTATTATTTCATTACACTTAACAGAATGATGGTGCAATATTGTCAATAATTCTGATAATGAAAGCAGGTTATTAAGCCAAATTAGCTTAATCGCCTAATTAAATTAAATTAGGCCAATTCAGCTTTTCAGTTTTGCTTTCTGTGTACAAACATTAAGAGGAAAACCATGATAAATTAGCTCCAGCATTTTATATTTTAGCCTAACACAATCAATACAAATGAACAGATTTTCTTAATTAAGGATTCTTTGATGGACAAACATGTTGTGTCAGTCTGAGTTTGTGCATGTAACTGAGGCTGCTTGACAGTAAATTCACAGGCTGCTGGTTGTATTTATGATTTAATGTAATGCGATGAGCAGTTGAATGTACGGTAACATAAATATGTCAGTCTTTATAGCAGGTGGGAACATGTATGTGCAGGAAGATCGCAGTTTTTTGTGTGTGTGACTGTGAAACATGATGCCAAAGTAAGAAGTAGGAATGTGGACAGCGTGAATAATTCATTTTACAATCATGTGCACAGTGTGTATTCTGTTTGTGTGCAGTTTAGACGCAAGTGCTTCATGGAAAACACTGTATGTCCTGTTGTGGTACTTGTGTATGGTACCTAATGATGCATGCAACGTCAAACAGAAAAGTATTTGTGCTCAAACAGGCCATTATGTACAGTTCATACGCAGTGAAAAAAAAAAACACACACACTTTCACTTCACAGGAGTGTTTTTCAGGCCTCAATGTTCTGTGTCCGCTTTTGATCACTTGTTGCAGACTTGCATTTGATGCTTTTAGGTTCATCATTAATTCACTAGATGGAGAGTCAGAAAAACTGCACAGAGAAAATAAATCAGTGGATATAAGTCCATCCCTTGGTGACTAGGTGACTCTAGGACTAGTAAAATGTGTCTAATACGAGTTAAATGTATCTACCACTAGTTACATGTGTATTTAGTTAAATGTGTCTCACACTAGTTAAATGTATCTAACACTACTTAAATGTATATAATACTAGT
>OMNN01013720.1:1316-12031 GCA_900302755.1 Chromis chromis
GCCAGAGGGCAAGCAGGGCCCACTGAGGCCCCCGTGATGGATGGACCACGCTTATTTATGGAGGGAAAACTCAGCTGCCTTTGGTTTGTTGTTGCATGAGTGTATGTGTGTGTGTGTGTGTGTGTGTGTGTGTGTGTGTGTGTGTGTGTCAGTTTGATTGATATTATCTTAAGCAAACAATGAAAAAATAAGTTTTCTGAAAATTTATAAAAACGGAGTTATCTGTTTTTGCAAATGAACTCGTCATGTTTTTCATGTTCTCAAATTGAAATTCTGCATCCTGAAGAAAACAAACAATGCACCCCAAACCAACCAAATCACTTTACGGTGGGCTTTTAAAGCCTTACTGTCAGCAAATGTCAGTTTAGGCGCTGAGACTAAGTGCCTGTTATTGGATTCATGCCAGATAAAGGTTGAAGAAGTAGTTGGAAAACAGGCAGTTTACAGACTTAAGAAAAAGAATAAACATCTAACAACCTACAAGGGGTTAAAGTGTTCATTACACCAAGTGAATATAGAATGAATATTCCTCTTGTGCAGACATTGAATAACAACACCACATTTATTAGCAGTCTAGGTAGTCCAGAAGGAGCCAACATTCACACCAAAATGCTCACTGCACCGCACTGTTATGACCCAGCTGTCTAGGGTCAGCTAGGTAGATAACAAAACCAGGTGTTATTGGTTAGGTAAAGCAATTTATTTCTTAGTGGCATAATTAACAAAAGAAAAGGTGATAGCACTACAAAGAAAACAAAGCTGGTGGATGTTGTTTGCAAAAAAGAACCAATTAAAACCAAATGAAGGCTAACAAAGTTACAAAACTTACTAAGGCAAATATGATCAAAGAAAAACAACTAAACTAACAAATAAGGGCAAGTGAAATAACTAAACAAACGAGTGCCTCAGAACACATATTAGCTATGAGTAGTCATTTCTCAATGGCTACAGAAAACAAAAGACACGGGTAACTTCTAACCTAGTTATACAGCTGCAAACGGAAGTTACATTTTGCGCATAGCTCCCAAGGCAAGACACGAGAGGCACCAAGGTGATCTGCTCACATTACAGATATGAGCCTGGTGTGGTAATTGCTGCAGTCTGGTTGGAGGAGGAAACAGGGTGGTGGACCAATCAGTCAGATTGGTAGACGGGTAGGAGGACGAGGACTGAAGAGCAGATCAGGAGCTCAAGGCCAATCATTCCTGATGTCGGACAGGTGGGGTCTGGAGCATTGACTGCAGCTGGCTGTAATCAAGTCCATGCGAACCTTCTCCCCACATGGAGAGCAAATAGGATCCACCCACACTCTACATGTTTGCTGTCACTGCAGCAAAGTCATAAAAATGTTTGAAAACTGTTGTAAAGATGTTAAAGTGTGTGTAGTCTACTCAGGGACTTCTGTCTAAGGTCTGGCTTTGGATGAGCAAATCATAAGATTTATATTTCTGAGGTGTTTGAATGTGTCAGCTCCGGCCATATCAAACACGAGGCTACAGTGAGCAGTGAAACAAGTTGCTGACTTGTTGTATTCATGGGGTGTCAACACAACACTGTTCCCCTCCTGCCTCCATACCCCAGAATAAGGCAATATTGAGTGGGGAACAGTGAGTGCACTCACACAAGGGACACAACATTTCTGTGGCTCACAGCTGAATGAACATGACAGCGTGAAACCTTACATGCAAAGCTGGCACATTCGTACTGTTCACTGTCAGCGGAATTCAGTTCAGCTGCCCCATCCTTGTCAGTCGCACTAGATCGCAGACATCATTGAGACGAAATCTTCACTCGCACGGCAAAGTTTCTCAGAGGCACACTGTGTCCCAATGAGTCGCAGCGCAACGAGGAGCCGTGAGTGAAGCAGTCAGCGCACTAAAGACAAGGGGCTGTATGTCTGAGCGGGCCTCCGCATCGGATAACAGGGAGGAGCAGCCTGAGTGTCTGTCTTTGTATCTCTGTACACTGGACGTGGAAGATAATCAGTAGGAGTGAGGAGGCAGGCAGCTCAGCAGGCTCTCACTGTGAATCCTAATGTGCATCAGTGTCACTGTCTGCCAGGCCTGCTAACCACTTCACACAGCTAGAGAGTTCAATACCACTGGGTGTGCCTCTACCAGTCCATTTGCTCTGTAGACTATCCAGGCAGTCAGAAACTTTATTCTGTCTCCTTTGGGCTGGGGGATATACCTTTCTGGATTTACAGAGTCGGAAGCTCACGTACACTTAGGCTGAAGTCATTAGACCTCATCTTTTGACCTCTCCACAGATTTTATGTTAGCAAATTTTGGGGAAATCAGTTAGAAGATCAACTTTATGCATTGCAAAGTCATTTTTTACAACAATTGTTTACACACAGATTGTTTTACTCTTAATAAACACTATGAACTATAACAGTTTGCACATTATGCTGTGGTTTTAGAAACTTCTGATTAGCTTATTAACATCATTTAACTTAATAGGAGGGTATGTGGATGTATTTTAAGGCTTATTAAACCTCCCCAGCTTAACATCCTGGGACAATCAAAAGTTATTAGCAAAGACATCAAAAAATGTGTCTTAAAAAGTCTGGTTCATCTTTGGAAGCAATTTCCAAATGCTTGAAATCACCATGTTCACCTGCAGAAAGAAAGGTATGTAGGTATACCATGGCAACATGCAGCTTTCATACCATTCAGGAAGGAAACATGCTCTGTTGTTATGTACTAGTGTATTGACATAACCTTCAAGACTGCCCAGCAAGGAATAAGTCACTGTTCCTGAACTGCATTCAACAGCCAGATTAAACTCTTGTCTGATAAAACAAAAATGGAGCTATTTGGCCATAATGATGATTAATGATAGCCAAATGCAAACTGGCAACAAAAAGTAGTCCAGGAATTTGCTGTTAAGGGCCCCTAATTTGATAACTAAATTTGACCTGACGCAACATGTTTGTTGATCAACAAATCCTTAATTTGAAAAATCCACAATCTGTACAATTTTTGTTGTTTGTGTTAGGCTAAAATATAATATGATGAAACTAATTTTCCCAGGATTTGCTCTTGTGATTGATTGATTGATTGTACAGAAAACAAAATATTACCTCAATTGTCATTCATTTTATTTTTTGTAATGCAAAAACAAATACCTTGCAGCAAAGTCCAACCTGATAATATGTTGTACTGTGTTTTAATTTACTGAATGTACAGTCATACAACAACATTAGTGCACCTCTAATTATACATGTGCCGATCCCTGCTTCCTCCTCGTCCGTCCTTTCTCCTTGTTCAAAGCCGTGCTTGCTTGTTTGTTTAGATTATGAAGTATTTAACATCTCATTTTCATTCCTGGGCCAGCTAGTAAATATGCCTTATAGGGTATAATGCAAATATGAATTGATGAGTCATCAAGAAGAAAAAGTAACAAATTTACATGCTAATTTTTTTCCAATTACAGTTGAAGCGTACAACCTTTAAAAAAAAAAAAAAAAACACTTTAGAGAAGTTTAAAAGTTTGTGCACTCATAGTTAAACTTGCTCAAACCTGCAGTGCAGTGAGACTCCAGCACTGAAATCCCAAGGTTAACAAATACATATAGCATGTATGCATGACAAAGCACCTTCCCCTTGCTCTCTCCTCTCTGATGTTTCTGCCTCTTCCTTCCACATCATCACCTGCAGTCTGCTCACTGTAAATAAATCTGTTATATCTTTGCACTATTTGCGTCATCAGCCAGCAAAGCCTTTTTCCTTTGTTTGGTTCATTCTCTCTGCTGCCAGCCAAAGATTTTCTCTTTCGATCCAAGTTTCAACAATGAGTGCTAGATACTTTATGTTGTGATGGCAACTGCTTCCTGCAATCACCAGACATGTCAGTGCAGCTAAGATGACCTACAGCACATGTGTGTATTGATATTTTAGCTTTTCATGCTGGGGTCAGGTAAAAAAAAAAAGACCCTAACAATATAGGCCTACTAGGAAAACTTGCAAACGCCCCGATGGTCAGTCCATGCCTGTTACTATGTTTAAAGGACATTCGGCTTGCAAGCTGAAGAACGCCATCCCAACCGCGAAGCACAGTGGTGGCAGTATCATGTTGTGTTGGTCCTTTCCTGCAAGGGGAAGTGGTGTACCTCACAAAATAAGTTGCATCGTGAGGAAGGAAAATTTTGTGAATATTTTGAAGCAACATCTTAAGACATCAGGAAGTTAAAGCTTGTGGTAAGATGTCTCAAGACAACAAAGTCATAATACTGTAGAGGCCATTGTGAAGCCCTGACCTCAATAGAGTAGAATATTTGAGCACAGAAGTGAAATAGTGTGTATAGTGTGAGCATGGAAATCTACAAATTAGACTTACAGCAGGTATGTCACAAGGAATGGGCCAACATTCCAGCAACTTACTGTGAGAAGCTTGTGGAAGGCTACGCCAAACATTTGACCCAAATCAAAGGCAATGAAAATACCAACAAAGTGTCTGACCCACAACTGAAATAAATCATTTACTTCACTGTTATTCTGACATTTCACATTCTTGAAATAAAGTAAGGCTTCTAAACAACACATGCTTGTCCATGATTAAATGTCAGGGAATGCTAAAAACTAGGTATAAATGTATTTGGTTAAGATGTCCTGTATGTAAATGTCTGACTTCAACTGTACCTCATAAGTGGGCCCCAGGGCAAAAGTGAGCTGTGAGGCCTCTATTAACTCCCTGGTCTTCTCCCTCTATGTGTAATGTCTGCAGTTATTCTACGCTGCAACATTTCCTGGTTGAAGATTTACCGCCTGGTAACTTGATGAAACACATTCATTAAATTTAAGGATGAACTAAGAAAAATTTAAAGCTAGATTTTGACACAGGACATGGATCAAGATTTAAGGGTGGGCCAAACCCCCTCTAGATCAGAACCACTGCCCTAGGCCACATATACAAATGCAACTGCACTCTGGACAGAAACATTCTTTTTAAAATCTGATCAGTTCATTGGGGAATGAAAAACTATAACTCTTTCCATGCCTTCTGATTGGCAAGTTTTGTGCTTGATTTGGCGAATCGTGTGTAAGTGGTGGCCGACAAGTTGAAAAAATTGCATCAAATGTCTTTTCCTTGACATTGATTGAAAAGGAAGATGCGAAGGAGAATTCAGAACGACGTAGGAAAAAGCAACTATTGTGCTATGAGAATCCAACTGCACACTAGGCTACACCATGGGTCTGCCGTGGACGGTGGATTGATTTGAATGTTGCTGCTGCAAGGAATCGTGGGAAGACATTATCTCATTTCCCTTCATAAAGGATGGACCAGTGTATGTATATGTTAAAGAAGATAAGAAAGGATGAATTAAGTATAAAACAATGTTCACCTGCAGCCAGTGGCTCATTTTATTAATATTATTTTACAAGCCATGTACCGGCCCTTTCCCTGATCTTTCTGCTCAGCTGGAGAATCTACCAGAACTCTTGTGTACTGGCCCAAGTACAAGCTTTCTGTCACCCCCTCCTTGCAGCTCAGCAAGACTCTATAGCCAGAGAGGGATACCCCACTGCTGCGGATGGTGATTCAGACTACAGTTTGAACACAAACACAGGCCCACAGCTTGTGCTGAAGTCATACCCAATATATGTATTTAACCCAAGTCCCCATGCATTTACTCAGAGCTGGCATCGCTTCCAGCAGGGAGGCTACAATTCTCTACAAAGCAAGATGCATGTATTTGGTTTCCCTGTTACAAATTTTGTCCCTTCCAGTAACACAGCTGGTTTGTGCACAAAAGGAAGCTGAGGATTTAACTAGTGTGCAAGTAACCCCTGTGAGAGAAACGCAGCTGGAGAAACTGCACCTGCTTGGACCAAAACAGAAAAAGAAGCTACTGTGTCTTTGCAATGGTAAAATAATTTAAATGGCATAACAGGTTCAGGGTGGGGGCAAAACAATGTATACAATAAAGCAAAAAGGCATATTTAGGTTTATTGATGTCGAATTTGTGACCTCCTGCTCAGACTTTAATTATTTTATGTTTAGTTTTTGTCTCAGCAGATTGTCTTTGTGCTACTTGTTAACCCAAGCAATACAGCATTTGTCTCTTTATGCATTCCTTGTGTATTATGTTTGCCTGTTTTGGATTTTTGCTTTAACATACTCCCTGCTGAGACATTTGGCCTACCTTGTAAGTGTTTTGGGATTTTTGCTTGATACTGATTCTTGCCTTCTGACTGCTCCCTCCTTGGACCGTTTGCTGTGCTGACTGACCACTCTGTGCATGACCTTTAGCTCTCTTGTAAAGACTTTGATTTTCAACTTTAGCTGGTTTCCCTGAGTCATTCTTCAGTTTGTGTGCTCTCCTGGTTCTAGACCATAACAACAGTGAAATAAACACATAGAAATAATGTTTTTCCAATAGGCTGAGGTTGGAAAGTTGTTTTACAGGGAAGAAAAAAACACTATTATAAAATGTACACACACCTAATACCAAAATGATCTAACAGAAGTGAGTGTTACCCATAACAACCTCTAGAGATAACTACAATAACAGACTGCTTTCAACATATGTAGGGCAGGGGTGTCCAAACTGTGGCTCAGATGAAAACTATCGCATCCAATCAAGAGGCTTAATTTGCATACGTTTTGGTCTTTCTACTGTGCTGGCTGGCTTAGGCTTTGAACAGTTCTGGAGTGGTTCTATTCTTTTGAGGTCTATTTTTTTTTTCTGAAAGAAAAAGGTCACAGTCATTTTGAACTAAAGCAACCCAGACATCTTTTTTCATCTGATCTCAATGGCCATCTGAAAATGCTGAGCAAAAGCTTGCAAGGAAAAATGCAGACATTTGTGTTTAAATAGGAAAATGAGAACTTTGCTGGCAATGAGAACGACAATAACCGATTCTAAAAGCCTCTCATTTGATGCTGAAGGACCAGAGGAGGATATTCAGTTGCTCTTTCTTACATAGTGATGCAGTTTTTTCTCTGGGCCGAGTTGCTCAGAGTGTTCTTTTGTCTTCATGGTGTAGTTATAGCAAAGAGTATAGATTCACCAGTGACTGGAGCTTCCAGAAACAGGTGTCTTTATACTGCAGTCTCTTGAAACACACTCACTGCACTCAGATGATCTCCGTTTTGCTAATTGTGTGACTTCAAGCACCAATTAGCTGCACATGGGTTAAAATAGGTGAGCCACTTTATACTGTAGAAGGTGAATACTTAGGCAATCACTTATTTGACATATGAGATTTTTGATTACTTGACATTACTTTGTATAAATCTGTTTTCACTTTGACATGAAAGAGTCCTCTTCCCTTAAACAGGGGAAAACTTCTAAGAATGGTGAATACTGTTTATCGGTACTGTAAGCAAGAGTTTTTTTCCTGATGGTACAAAACAGGACCACTGACTGATGCCCAAGATGACTAACACCTCCATGATGTTTTTGGTACTATATTTCAAATAATGGAGCAGTGGCAGAAACCAGGCCTGGACAATAAAACAATAGTCTATCATACCTACAATCAACCAGTAACGTTAAGAAAATTGTTTCACTTTAATGCATCAGATGCAAACTGCCATAAAAAAAAGTTCAGTTTCATGAACAAGCTTTAACTTCAAACAGCCTGTCATACTTCGATAATGGAAGCCTTTGCCCTCTGTCGTTCTCTTGGCGGCTTCCATGCAGGTCTCCCAAGGCAGCCGTGGCAGGAAGATATCAGGGCTTTGGCTGAACAGCGGCCTTATGCAAATGAAAAAGCAGAAAGTGATTAATAGACTTTATCAGCAGAAGGTGCCTCATGTCTCCTCATGGATACCTGTGTGCTATCTGGTAATCAATGAGGGATGGCGTGGCACTTCCTGTGGCCCGCTCTCACAGAAGGATGCATGAAAACAAGTTTTGACTGGAACGAGGCTGCATTGTACTTCACAGGGTATCTGCAGCTACCAGCAGGACATGAAGATGTGTGAACTTGTAGCAGCATCAGTGCAATCAATAGGAAACTGATACACGTCTCCACTGCGGTGACCCCGGGGAAATGTCTCCCCTTCAATTAGTTTCCTTGCTCTGTGTGTTTGTCTTCCCCACCAATGGGTGTATTCAGTTTGGATAATTATTTCCCTCTGTGACGCCTGTTTATCATTTACAACAACAGCTTACAATCTCAGAGAGAGCCATTGTTTTTCTCATTACAAAGCCCAGAGCCTGTTCAACCAGGGAGGGAATTAGCATTTGATTAGCAGGAGCTGATATTGAAATGTGTCTTATTGTGAGTGAGAACAGATGACAAACTGCGACTGTCACTGTCTAAGTGCACTTTTAAAGACGAAGTGTGTGTACAATAAACACAACCAAATCATATATAGTCCTCAACTGATGAATCCTAAAGATTCTGGTTAACTTTCCTTCCCAGTTCCTACACATGAAATCTCATTATCTAATAGTCCTGTACGCGATCAAACGAATACACAAATGCTCACTGATGTTTTCCCTGCTGATATTTTCCATCTTCCTGCTGCTACTACTTGATTCTAATCATGTGTATTCAGTGGCTTCATGAGCTAAATATGATGCTGTTGTTTATTTTTCTTGTTCTGTGGTCTTTGTCAAAGTAGTTCTCTGGCTGAAGTCTTAAATTGCAATATGCAATACATTTTTGGAATGACAGATGCATTTTGTGGTGGCGATACGTTTTTAAGCATCAATTTTAGTGATGCTTCATGTGATATTCACTTGTTTGAGTCTAACTTTACTGGCCACAGAAATGACTCTGCCCTAGGTGTCAAATACTGCCGTCACCCACTGCTTGTATAACATTTGTAGTCCTGACACTAGTTGCAGTCCTGCTTTTATGTTGAGCACCCGGATTACACCAATTAAAGTCTGTGCCGGTTCAGTGCTCAGGCACATTGCGATGTTGTTATTGACTCCAAATGTTTTTTGCTGAACACCTGAAACCTCCTGACCTTATTCTTGTGAGTGTTTTAGTCATCACACTGGCAAAACAAAATGTAAAATCAACCTTTTGTCACTGGCATTCATAAAATTTTATGTGTAGAGTTGAGGTTTTCAATATTACAGTAGCATTTGCACAGATTTATACTGATCTCACATTTCCCTGTTAGTTTTTCTAGTTAAGATGTTAACAGTTGTTTCAAGGAAATTTCCCTGGAAATCAGAGAGCGCGCAGCTCAATTCCCAGAGACATGTTGGTTCTTTCTGTGTATTATGTTAAAACATTGTCTCTATTTCCCTGCAATTAGTGCCAGTTGCTTTGTTCTGTGCAGGAAATCCACAAGGAAATTGTTCAGAAACACAAGAATCAAACAGGCAATGAATGACTATACAATTTTAGTTTGCCACCATAGTAATAATTGTGTTCAGCTTTGAAATAAATGACTGATTACATTGTGTTTCTTGTGTTTAGATTCAATGTGTTCAACAGTTGGCCAGCTGTTGCACTGTAGGATGGACTTCATATAATTTTTAGGTGGAGTCAAGTGTGTGGAACATGAGACAAATTAACTATGTGATAGCAAAATTAACAATTATTCTCATAATTTTACATTTCTATATTAAAATCAGTCATTACTTTATAATTTTAAATAGAAAATTAACTGGCATCTTTTAATGCACCACATTACACTCAAGTTACACTCAAACATGGTGTAGGTAGAATATTTCCTCGTCAGGGATTATGGAAACATAATAATAGGGGTGTAACAGTGTTTCTGGGGTGCTTGGCCGGCTTGGCCCTGCAGAGTCGTGGTAGCTGCTCTGGGCTTCGGTGTCCATCACACATGCATGTTTGGTCAGGGCTTACCAGCTCCTGTTGAGTCCCATTGTTGCCCTTACTGCATTCCTCCCTCACTCATGTCCTCTGGCGGCCTACTCTATACTATCAGGACTTCCACAATTCTGGTGTTCAATATTGTTTTTTTTGTCTTTTTTGTGTTTTTTTTTGTGTGGATTTATTCTTTGTTTTGATTTTTGTTTTTGTTTTTAGATGTGGTGTTGGTTGCTGGGAATAACACAGCATCTTACACTCTTGCATTTTAATAGCACTGCCTGTCTGTACCCTCCCCTGTTTGTTTTGTCTCGTCTTGTCTATCATTTGTTTCCCCCTCAATTCAGTGAGGTGCAGCACTGCCCTCTCTGGCTCAAAATAGGAAAATCCAATAAAGAATAACAGCTTAGTTTCCAGGGAGGGCCAGTGATGGTCACGCACACGCACTAACTATTAAGATATCTGGCTGCAAGACTAAAATATGAATCAATCTCATAAAAAGTTGACACCCCTGTTGTGGTTTTAAACGATGAGAATGAATGCAGACAACAACAACAACAACAAAAAAAACTAGAACTGCAAGCAGTTATGATAGGGGGCCAAGCCTCCCGCGCGACTCGGCCCCCAGGTGTCACGGAACCCATGGACATTCGCCCTGAAGGACGACGGGCTCAGGTCGAGCGTCGGAACACAGGCCAACTACTTGTCCAATGCACATTTGTAAAGGGAAGAGCACAGTAAATGTGAAAAGCTGAACTTTCATGTCGCTTGAAGTTTCTCTGTTTATAGCGCCCCCTATTGGCCAATTTGCGCCATATTTGGCACAGAGCCTCTGGTTGACCTCTGACACTAGTGAATTGAGTTTGATGTTGATAGCTTTTATTTTGACAAAAATATGCAACAGTATGCGTTTTTTAGCTAGCAGAAAAATATTGTGTATTTATAACGAGCACAATTTTTTGA
>OMNN01013734.1:0-11798 GCA_900302755.1 Chromis chromis
ATCACTTGTCTGCTCTGAATAAACATGCAGTTCAGCCCAGTTTAGGCGAAAAGTCCCAACATTTTTGTCCCCTTTTAGCTGAACTGCAGGTCGTGTTTGCACAAAGCAGATATGAGACATGTGGAAACAAATCACAAATGATCAGCACCGATCAGCCACAACATTAAAACTACTGACAGGTGAAGTGAATAACATTGATCATATTGGTACTATGTGGTTGTTCTGATGGAAAACTTGGATTTTGGCATCCATGTTGATGAGACTTAGACACCCAAATAAACATTCTCCCAGGAAAATGCACCCCACCACATGGCAAAAACATCAAACAATCAGGAACATCTTGAGGAACATGACAATGGCCCAAGATGTTGATTTGACCTCCAAACTTCCTCGACCCCATTCTGATCAAGCATCAACAGGATGCAGTGGAACAAGTTTGATTGACAGAGGCCCCACTGCACAAGCCAGAGTACCCAAAGGATCCACTGCCAACATCCTGGTTCCAGACCCCATAGGACACCCTGAGAGGTCCTCTTGTCCATGCCCAATGGTTCAGAGCATTTTTGACCACATAAGTGGGACCAACATAATATTAGGCAGGTGGTCATAATGTTATACCTGATCTGTGTATATGTCATGTTGTATTCTCACTGCTTAGACACAGAAGACAAATTATGCCTACATATCTCTTATGCTTGGTTTGCCTGTCATGGTGTTGATGTTTTACTTTGCTTTACAGTAGCAGCAGTGAATGAAAAAGCTTTAGAACCCACTAAAAAGACAGCTAGTGTCAGGCAGCCAGTGTATCACCTTTGCAAAGCCGGTTTGTGAACCCTGCACGTATTTGGCCACCACCACCCGACCTCAGTTCACACAACCACGAGTAAGGAACCTCTAAGTCCTTTTACACTCTGACCTCATTTTTACAGCCCATTTTAATTCGGCCTTTTATTATTTATACAATATAAAGAAGGTGAGACCTCTACAGAGCCAACAAGATGCTGAAAAACTTCTTCTATTCATTTTGATTACTGTAACACTCTGTATACTGACCAAAAGCAGCCACTGCAAAACTACAGACTATTCTGAATGCTGATATCAGGGCTTTACCAAAAACTAAAATAGGAGAACAGACAACCTTTAGCACACTGCTCCTTTTAGAATTGATTTTAAAGTCCTTCCCATAGTTTTAAAGGCAATTAAATGGCCTCACCACTTCCTATCATAGTCCTCTATAAATTCTAACATCCTTCCACAGCTGCTCTTTTTTTACTATTCCCATGGTTACCACAAAAACCTTTGGGAAAGCTACTTTTAGCTATTATACCACACAAATATGGAATATTCTGCCTTTAAATAGTAGACTTGCTGACTCAGTGGACATTTTTTAACAATAACTCAAAATATATCTTTTTAATTTAGCCTATAAGTGATACTCGTCTGTTTTACTTAGCAAAAGAAACCATGTTAATACTGTTTAAGTCATGTTCTCTTCTTTTTTCTTTTTTTTTTTGCTGCTGTATTGTTTGGGTTGCATTTTGTGTATAAAGGCCGCTGTCCTTTAAACAAGCAGAGACAATCTTAAATAAACTGTGGCACTATTACTAATGCTGACAGACAAATCTGAGCTCCACAAATTACAGAAAGCATCCAGTTTGAAAGTGTTTTTTCTTTCTTTGTCAGCATTGAAGGTGCAATCCAGAATGACAATCTTTTGTTGATATTGCCAAAAGCAATTTGTTGAACATACATATTTGCTTGCTAATAAATGTGGAAATGAAATACAAACAGTCGGAGTAATGTTACAAATGACTGTTTGATTACCAGAATGCAATCTCTCTGGGAAAAGAACGGACCACTGATATACAGCAAATCAAATATGTAGTTACAGCAAGCTTTGGGTTCCAGTAAATTGTTTTTTTGATGAGAAAATATAAACTATGTTTTCTCAGGAACATGGAGTTTCATAATGTGTCGAACCAGCATAACAATGTTCTCTCAAAGGACAATAATGATGTATAATCCTATGGCTCTGTAAGTCAAAGATGTCTGTAACCATGATGCAGAGAGGAGGCTTTTATTTCATGATAGAAACATTTCCTGCTATCTGCTTTGACAAAGTCAGGTATTATAGCCTCTTCTACTGCTGTGTTTTCATACTTGTTTCTTCTGTATTGCCCCTTTGGCCTTGTGTGTTTTCCAGACGTTTTTTTTTTTTTTTATAGCATATCCTCCTTTTACAGACACTTCACCTCTGTCAGGTCGGCTGTGAAGGTAATACTTGATGGTATTACATGAAGTACAGTCGTGGCCAAAAGTTTTGAGAATGACACAAAAATTAGTTTTCACAAAGTTCACTGCTTCAGTGTTTTTAGATCTTTTTGTAAAATGTTACTATGGTATACTGAAGTATAATTACAAGCATTTCATAATTGTCAAAAGTTTTATTGACAATAAATTGAGTTTATGCAAAGAGTCAATATTTGCTGTGTTTACCCTTTTTTTTTAAAGACCTCTGCAATTCACCCTGGCATGCTGTCAATCAACTTCTGGGCCACATCCTGACTGAGGAATATGAATAATCAGTTTAATTAATAATTTGTCAGAATTTTGGGGGTTTTGTTTGTCCACCCGCCGCTTGAGGATTGACCACAAACTCTCAAAACTTTTGGCCACGGCTGTAGACAATCCATATCTTCGGATTTTATCTCAGTTGTCAACCGCTATGACGGAGAAAGAGATTCGGCTTTACTTCCTATTTAAAGAAAAAGAGGGTTTGGAGTGACTTTTTCTGTCCTCTACTTCTCCATCTCATTTCCTTCCCTCTTTCATCCTCTCTCTACATCCCCTTAGGGAGTTCTGTCTTGATAGGAATGTGTTTTGTTATGCTCCTTTCCTTCTCTTCCGAATGTCATCTTCAGGTGCTTCTTTTCTGCTCATGCCGTTGTGTCTTCTGAATTCTTCTTAATTAAAATTCCTTTTTGTGCAGTTGCTCCTCACACCTCGGCTTGTTTTTAGATACTCTGATGTTGTTGTTTTTCTTGTGCTTTCTTTAAAGTTAGTGGGTGAACTAATTCCTTCTCCTCCTTTCCATCTCGAGACACGAGCTTCCGTGCAGCATAACGTCCTAGAAAATGAGCTGATCTTTGGTGTATCTGACAAGATCCTGTGACATTCATGTCTGTAATGTGGCAGCAGAATCTCTCACATGTGGACTCATGCCTTTGGTTTTAAGTTCAGACAGTTTCTCTGTGTCTCACTCTATTCCCAAGTGGCTCTGTACTGTCCAAACTTTCCCTTCAACCCACAACTCTTCAGTTTGTGGCAGCTGCCGAGGAGATGACAGGATTGTTCCAGGTCAGCCATGGAGCTTTGACCTCTACTCCTTCTTTACCTCTTATCCGGTAAATGGCACACTCACTCACCTAAGCCAGCTTGATTTCACCTCAGAGTCTTAGCCTTTAGTCACGCTCTGATAAGTGATTGACTAAAATGGCGGGCTGTCACAACAAAGCCGGGCATTAAGCTCACTCTTGACTCACTCACTCTTGACATCCTGGTTACCTGCTGATGTTTGTCGGCAAAATCAATTCAGCATTAAATCCAGGATTTTGGAAAGAGGGAGTGAATTTCTCTGTTATGATGAAGAAAAAAGTTCCATTTGTGGTTGTCTGTTTCTTTCTAATAGCTGTCTGCCATAAGTTATTTTTTACTAATTATTCTTCTTAGGCAGTCTTGTAATTTCCTCACGCCGTCATATGCACTTCAGATGGCAATGTTTACCTCTTAGACTGAGAAAGTATGGTCATTCCTCACAAAACTCAAAATGTATTCCATTCATTCTGTAACTGGCACCAACATTTGTGTATTTTCAATTAACATATGTAGATATGATAAGTGGGTTGCCTGTTCGAGCCCCCGGACTGGCAAGAGGTTGAGGTGGGAAAGTGAGAGCAACCGCTTGTCCCAGTCACCACCACTGTGGGCCCTTGAGCAAGGCCCTTAACCTGATTGGGCAAACCACTGCTCCTAGTATGAATAGTTAAGGTTTTGAATAGGATGGATCAAATGCAGAGAAGGAATTTCCCCAAGGGGATCAATAAAAGTTAGATTATTATTTACAGTACATATATACAGTAATTACGTTCCACAACCCCCCGCGATAGGCGAAAATCTGCGAAGTAGCGACCTTAAATGTATTTTATTATTTACTGTATATATATTTTAAGGCTTTATAAACCCTCCCCACACTCACTGAGTGTGAGCAACACTATGAACAGCGATCAGACGTCGATGTGAAATGGAGAAGACCCGATGCTGAACGCATGCTATACACATTCCTAAGATATTTTTCAAAATTAGGATAAAAAACGGGTTTTCGTGTAAATGAGAGGCCAAACCACATGGAAATATCTGCGTTTTCCCTTGTGTAAATGGGGTCTTAGAAATGTAAGACATGTGGGAACATAGGGCCTAATTTTCAAAATATTCAGTGAAAGAAGAAATCTTAAAAATGTGGGAACATAGGGCTGTGGGAACATAGGGCTGACCCCACACGGGAGATGGAGCGCCCAGGATACAGAACACTGTGCTCTGGTTGGTATATACAATTTAAAATTCTACGATACAGTGAGACCACAAAACCATGATATGGTGAGGGATTACTGTATATACAGTATACAGTATATATATAAGTGTGTGAGAGGTGAGACCTTGAAGAAGGTTTATTTATTTATTTACTTACTTATTTACATACTTGGATACATACATACATACATACATATGTACATACATGTACATCGGTCAGACTGTAAACTCCTGATTAGGCTGAAATATCTCAACTACAAATAAAGTACAGATAATCCTGGTGGTCAGTAAACTAAGCTTACAAGCATTTGCACTGGACTTTTTGATTAGCAAGTCAGATTTAGATTATTCAGAGGAACTTTTCAATAGACTGTATTGTAAATGTATTTTTACAAGTTAGACAGTGTGCAGGACTAAGCTGAATGCACTTGTCCCACACCTATGCACCTGCCTCATGAAGTAGATGTGCGAGGAGTTTCTTTGTCTTAAATAGACAGATTAGCACATTTAATTTGTTTATGTTCTCCTGTGGCTGAATGCTCATGACTTTTATGATCTCCTAATTTTTCCTCTGTGAGGTTCACTTTTATTGTTTGAGTGAAATGTCTAGACAACTATTTGGATGTCTATGTAATCTCCCGATCAGTCCAGCACTTAATTTGCGATGTACACCTGCTAAATATTCCCCTCAGCTTGGTTTAATTACTGAATGTAAGCATGCTGAACTAACACAGTGGACATGGTAGCCATTATACCTGCTAAACATCCTCATGTTACAGTGAGTCTACTGGGCACACTTTAGCATTCACCTCAACACTACTGTGCCTAAATACAGCCTCACAGAGCTTGTATGGCTGCAGACTCTTAATCTTGTCTGTTTGTGCGTGACAAAGTTTCAGCCCCGTGTCCTTGTCCTTGTCACCGAACAAAATATCTTTGTGTACCACCTCACACTCTTTAATATTCTGCATCTCTTCAAAGAACTCTGCCAAATTCTGAATCCCCCAGTTGCAAGCAAAGCAGCAGCAAAACAACGGAAGCCTTTCAACATTTAGGTTTAAACATATTGTTTTCTAAATCCTAGAGGTTTATTCGAGGTCTTTTTGCTGGGAATCTTGCAACTGCTTTGCCCCAGTTTAGGATGGATGATCTTTGGTGGGTTGTCATTAGTTGGTTTTGCATCTTCTATGATGTTAATTCACTCTTCCTTTTAGATCTCACTGCCTGAGACAAAAACATGCATCTCGCCTGTGATGCTGGAACTTAAAAGAGACCCTTATATGCCCCTATGTTACTCGAAGTCTGTGTAGAGCATATAGAGCTTTATTCATCAAATCCTCTGTCCCCAGACGTCTCTTGTCTCTCCTTCTTTTTCTGAGAAGGTGTCAGCTGGCACCAACATAATTAGCATCTACGCACAACATGCCAGATTGACTTTCGACAGGCTCAGTCAGTCTTTTGTTTTAAGTCTTTAAATCTTCACAAATGGAATAATCTGTCATACACTTGTCTCAGCGATGAGATGACGAGGCTAAGGAGCTACAAAGTCTATTTAGTCTGTAAATCTCCCGGCACTTTTCACTTATGAATTCAATGTCGGGGGGCCTATATCACATCCGATGAGATGTGCTCGTGTTATTGTTAATAGTTGATAGGAGGATCATTAGCCGGCACAGAATTGTGTCAGTGTAGATTTTAAACGTTGTTATGCTCGCTGTCATCCTTCGGCAGTACAGCTGTGAAAGCAGTCTACAGAGATTTTTTTTCATTTTTGGCTTCCTTGATTTGAGCTAATTGCATTTCCGCTTGGCTTTGAGGGAAGGAGGTGAGACGAGACGCCATCACTCACGTCACCTGTCTGACACGAGCACGCAGCAGCCTGATGAGAACAGCCTATTCTTGTTTAAAGAGTAAGAACATCATAAGAGGCACAAGTCAGATGGCGAGATGAAAGAAATGCTATACTGTAAATGGAAGCTATTTAAAGTATCAAATAATCTCAACATGATGAAACTGTAACACGTTGTGGGTGATGCATATTGCATTTCAGAATCTGTTTTTGTCTTCTTTTTTTTTTTTGCCAAATCAACACACAAAAAATTTGTTTATCAATTGAAAATTAGTTGTACACTAATATATAGAAATTAGAATATAAAAATTAAATAAAAAACGCCTTAAATTCAGCTTCTCAAATGTCAGATTTTGGTGCTATTCCTGGATTTATAGTATAGTAAACTCAATATTATTTGAGTTTTGGACAATTTGAACATTTTTCATTTTACAGGCCAAGAGAAAATAATCATCTCATTACTGGATAATGAACACAGTGAGAGAACGAAATTTTATAAAAATAAAACACAGAAACATGTTCTGGTGCATAAATGCGTCAATCTCTCTATGTATTTTAATGGCTTACAGCTCTTTTTTTCTGGACAAGCTCGCCGTTTGTTTTCTTTCTTTTAGAATTACTATAATAATAGATTGTTTTAATGACTGCTCCTCATTCTTACTCATTAATATTAGTGGGTGAACCAAAAATAACAATCTAATAATCCTTCTAAATAAATATCTCCCCCCCTTAAAAATAAAAATCACATCATACCTTGTGGAATGCCTCAAAAATCCCCAAATGATGAACTGCAACAGTGTAAGATCATCGCAATGAAAAGCCTTTCTGTGCAGCATGAAGGCAGTACAATAGCTCCACTGACAAGGTATTATTTTTTTTGTTTGAAGATGATGATCAGTTAAGAAAAGGGATATAAAAAAATGGTCTCTGAATCACCTTTTGAACTTTTATCAAAGCCCTTTTCATTAATCCAGAGCTTTAAAGTGAAAGCTACTGTTTGCCTCTGAACTATAAATTACCATTCCTCAATTCTCCATATATGATGGAAGACATAGGGTCGTTTTCAGAGTTTTTTTTAAAACAGCTTTTCATCTCAAATGTGTCTCAGGTAACAGATAATAAGGACAAGTATACACATATCTAAATAATGCAAAATATATAAATAATAGGATAAAATAAAGCAATGCTGTATGTGATGCAAATAAAGATTTTAAAAAAAAAAACTTAAATGTGAATAAAAATGTGTATTAACTCCATCCATGTCTTTACCATCTGTGCCAAACTTCCAAGAGCCAGCAGGGGAAGGTTAAAGGGACACAAACTGACAGGCTCTCCCCTGACAAGGTAAACTGACAGAAAACAAAAATATAGACCAGAAAACCCTCGGCTGCCGCAAAACGCTGAGTACCCTTGAAGTAAAGGGGAGCCCAGAGTGACAGAGAGCGATTTAAAGGAGAGATCTGAAGCCAGAAAAGGCGGTGAGAGAGGGGGAGAGGGAGAGAGCCAGAGACATGCTAAAAGAGAATGAGAGATCTGAAGAGGCAGAGAGGCAAAGTGACACTGTAACCGAGAGCACGACAGACCTAAAAAGAGAGAGTTTTGTGGGGCAAGCATGCCTCAGGGCCTGCAAACCTACCGCAGAGGGATTAATGATGCCAGGTCAGACCCTAAGCTTGTTTACAAAGAGACACACAGCAGTTTTTTTTTTTTTTGCCAGCTTCCTTTGCCATGCTGGAGGGCCTAAAGTCTACAGTGCCCAATGTGCAACCAGAAAGACGGGCCTGAGGAGTAGAGGGAGTGTTGTATGTTTAAAGTGAGCATGTGATGGAATTTTGTTTTGTCATTAAAATGCTACCAAACACCCTCTTTACCTCCTTAGTAAGTGTGCATCCGGATTGAAGAATACTTATTGTTATTGCTCAGGCTTATTCTTATTATAGATTCTTCCAAAACAATTTTTGGCACCTATGTCATCCCACAACTTTGAGAAAACCCACATAAATTGAATAGTGTGACTTTTACCAGCGATTCGTCTTACGGTTAAAAACATATGTTAAAAATCAACTTTGAAATGAATGCGAAGTCGGCTAGACAACTGCCAAAACCCAGCTATGTTTGGAACCCTGTAGCTCCCGCATATTTTACAGTAGAAACTTAATTGAAAGCTTAAATGGGTCACAAGAATTTGAATGTTATTCGTCTAAGTCCATGTTTTGATATCTTTTATGGTTTTTACACAGTTACAGTTTTAAGTTTTAGGAATTTTTGTAAAATTCAGATTTTTCGTTTAGTTACTGTGGGTGACATCACGTGTATGAATTTTATTTTATTTTTTAAATAATGTCTTACTGTTATTGCACAGCCCTGAGGAACAGTCACTTTGCATTTCATTGCACATATTGTATGAGCATGTAAAAAAAAAAACACTCTTAAATCTTGAACTGTAGATTTCAGATTGAGAATGCACATGCTAATCGGAAAGTGCACGGAGTTCAAAAATGAGAATGCAAAGGATGGGGAGCGGGAGAGGCGGCCTGTCGGGAGATGAGCTGGTCTCTTGTGGCTCTTGAGGCGAACCTGCTCTGCATTACATATTGTGGGCTTATTCTCTGGACATATTTGGGGCTACCAACTAGGACACGAGTGTAGAAAACAGATTTGTGCTGCTAAACCACAGACCTGGAGAGCACCTCTTGTGTAACCTTGACCACACATGTTCCACTCTTGAGGACTTCAGCGAGGACGAACTCTTCAGTCTCTTATTGGTTCGACCACACTGCACTAGACAGGAGAAGGAAATACCAGACGCACACTCCAACATGCAGTCTGCGTTAATGACCCTGACCCTCGTGGTGATTCTGCTGCTGCTGTGTAGTATCCATTACAAGTGGCTGTTTTTAACCGAGAGGCCTCACTTAATTTAGCTGAGACGCTACTGTAGGTGACCTGTGACCAATCCACTGGATCGGCTGCTCCACTGTGCTATTCTGAATATAGGACACTTATCAAATCCACTCAGGCAGGCCCCCAGATGCTATTACTAACTGTCTCTGCAGACAGTTGTTGACTGGTTCTGTTTTAAAGTCTTGCATATCTATTTTGTTTGGTGCCCCTCCCCCTTTCCCCTTTCCCACAGAATATATGCTAAAAATGATGTTTCTAAGTACAAACAATAATACCAGATGTATTATGTATATGACTTTTCATGATTTGTGGTTGAATTGTGGTTGATTAATTTACTGTGAATCCGCCCATAAGTCTCCTTTATTTGCTGCAGGAGGTGCAGAATCTGAAAAATCTGAAGCCCAGTATTGGTTTTTGGTGAGACAGCCATGTGCTTCTATGTCAGATATACATCAGCTTTGGCAACGAGACAAATAATTGGCAGGACGGGGCATCAGCTTGACAGTTGCAGAATAGCATGAGGGCAAATATAGAAATAGAGCAACTTGGCAGGGTCTATAAACCTGCCAGTGTCAAAGTTCAAAGAGCACCAACCTCTCCCTATCTATCCCCTGCTGTTGTTGGCAGTGTTTACCCAAAACAGCACTTCTTGTCGGTGGCAGGCAGACAGAAATGTCAACACCCGGTAACCGCGGCGCTTCAGAAAACTCCCTCCGCTTCTTTGCCTAGCAACACATCGCAGTGACAGCTTACATCACCGAGCTCGCTGGCAGAGTCCTACGCTACGAGCCCCTCAGCGGCTATCTGTGAATGTGAAAAGGCAAAGCGTGGAATATGAAGAAGTGACAGGGAGAACGCTTAAAAAAAGGTCTCCAGCTGACAACGGCTGGGCCCATTTTTTTTTTTTGCGATATTGTTTTGTCTGTGGGAAAATCCTAGACACAAATTCTTGTAAGTGAAGGGTGGTTTTGTCTGAAGTTTTGTGTGGACGAAAAAAAGCAAAAATCTGCTTTTGTGTTCCTGATCAAGTGGTGTGTGTACATACTCTTGCATAATTTCAATGAACATTTCAGACATTCTTCATTTACCTGTGTATTCCTCTATGCGTCTTCATTCCCACGCCGGCACGAATTTCATGGTGGTCCTCTTGTTAATGACATCTCTCGTTGTTAATGACTTCTCCATTGGTAACGCATGCCTTTGGAGACCTGTATCTATTACAGGAACTGAGCTTTGTGTCATTCATTACTTTACTGGGACAACAGGGAGCCTAATTACCCCTCAAGGATTAACAAAGCCACTGTATCAGCATTTCATTATAAATACAACTACAAAGGGTAAAAATGTTAATTTAGCGACGGATATTCTCACTCCTTATCTAATTTGCCTGTTACATTTGCCCTTTTTTTCATTTTCCAAACAAGCACGTTATGGTTTAGATCGCACAGTGAGTTCAATTTGCACCACCTCCGCCCTCTTTCCTTGACTCCCAGATGGCGTGAATGATGAAGATTTTACTGTATTAGGTGAGGCAATTTAACTGTCATACTTACACAGTTGTAAACACACAGAGACTTATAAATGGCACAGTGCACACAGTGTGCACCTGCAGCTATACAGTGATATTCTGTATAGTGTGTGGGGGGATTTTAAACAAAATCTGCGATGGCTGTGGCTAAATAGACCTATTATGTATGGCAGTATAACTTGTGTCAGTGCAGTAGAACACAAGTTAATATGAGCTGGTTATAGTTGCATCTTTATTTGTTTTGCCGTTTTGAGGTTGTACTGTGTCTGGCAAAAGGTATAAATCATGTCATGTCAAGGTACATGTTAAGTAATCAATTTCATGCTCAATGCAGTGGGATCTTTTTTAGGCTTTTTCTGCTTTTATTTGATAGAAACAGTGAAGACAGATAAGAAATCTGCTCGAGTTTCTGACAGTCCCTGAAAAAAAACATACACTGATCAGCCACAACATTCTGACCACTGACAGGTGAAGTGAATAACATTAATCATATTGGTACTATGTGGTGTTCTGCTGGAAAACCTTGGATTTTGGCATCCGTGTTGATGAGACTTAGACACCCAGATAAATATTGTCCTAGAACAAGCACACTCCCTTATGCAAATGGAAATCCCAAATGTCACTGGCCTACCTCCACAGGAAAATGCACCCCACCACATGGCAAAAACATCAAACAATCAGGAACATCTTGAGGAACATGACAATGGCCCAAGATGTTGATTTGACCTCCAAACTTCCTAGACCCCATTCTGATCAAGCATCAACAGGATGCAGTGGAACAAGTTTGATTGACAGAGGCCCCACTGCACAAGCCAGAGTAGCCAAAGGATCCACTGCCCTGGTCCTGGTGCCAGACCCCATAGGACACCCTGAGAGGTCCTCTTGTCCATGCCCAATGGTTCAGAGCATATATGACCACATAAGAGGGAC
>OMNN01013744.1:2382-19692 GCA_900302755.1 Chromis chromis
GGTGACTTTACCCAGATTTATGCCTTGTTAATACCAACATTATGGTGGATCAGCCCTTTGATAATTATTATTAAATAACTATATTTTAGCCTTTTTATCATTGAAATATCACCATTTCTTTTCCTGTTATTACTGAGCTAAAGTAAAGTGAATTCATAACTTAATTCTTACATCTCTGGAGCTGAACAAGCAGTATTTCAAACTACAGGAGAGTTTTTAGCTTGTTTTCATGATTTAATTTTTCTTTCTTTTTCTTTCTTTCAGGTCCGTGACTGATCCTCGCGACGGTCGAAAGGTGGCTTTGAAGAAGATGCCGAATGTCTTCCAGAACCTGGTCTCCTGTAAGAGGGTCTTCAGAGAGCTGAGGATGCTGTGCTTCTTCAAACACGACAATGTAAAGATGATGAATGAAGAGCTGGTTTATTATCATGTTTGGACAATAAAAAGGGACTAAATGTTTTGTTTCTCCGTCTCCGTGCAGGTTCTGTCGGCTCTGGACATCCTGCAGCCTCCACAGATCGACTGCTTCGAGGAGATGTATCCTTCATCACACCTTCTGTCCCAGTTTCTCCTCATTAACCGTCCCCCACGTCCTCTTTTAATCCACTTAATTTAGCTGCAGGTCTAAATCCAGCTCCTCGCTGCAGATGTGCGGCCGGACACTTGTGATTTAAAGCTACTTTTTTTTACTTTCTGTGTTCCTGAACTTGTTGTTAACTGAAACCGAGGCCAGAGCTGCTTCGTGTTGTCGTAGGCGGAGGTCAGTGTGTTTGTTTTCCTTGACTGAAAGCCGCCCTGCAGATACGTGATCACGGAGCTGATGCAGAGCGACCTCCACAAAGTGATCGTGTCTCCTCAGCCTCTCACCACCGACCACATCAAGGTCTTCCTCTACCAGATCCTCAGAGGTGAGACACACCGTCAGCACACCTGCAGGGAGTCAAACCAGAGTCTTTAAAACACCATCTTTTACTTCTTGTGAGATAATTTTTCCTTTATTGATAGAAACAGAGTGAAATTGGGGGTAGAGAGGAGAGTGACATGCAGCAAAGTGTCTTGAGCCAGACTCAAGCTCATGACCGCTGCTGGGGGACTGAGCCCATGTGGTATCACCTTAACTGTGAGAGATTTTTAATGCAGACGTTGGTGATTAAGTTTAGTTGCTATTCGTTGAAATATGAGTTCTGAATGTGTGGATTTAACGAGGATTTACCTTCAAAATGTTCAAATCTGACACATAAATTGTTTTTATATGTACGTTTTCATTCACATTTTCTCACATTTTTAATTCAATTCAATTCAATTTATTTGTATAGCCCAATATCACAACAGAGTTGTCTCACAGTGCTTTACAGAGCTCATTGAATTGATAAACACACAAGAATGTTGTAAGTAAACAAACAGTCTAACAAAGAGTCCATCAGTCGATGAGGCCAATGGATCAGTCCGAGGCATCACCTGCCTTTAAGAGAGAGAATTTTTAAATGCGACATGTAGAATACAGTGATTTTGAGGGAATATCACATATTTAAACTTGGTTAATTTCCATTTCTGCAGTTTTTTCTGGATTCTTTGCTTGTTTCTGATTTTTATTAATTTATTTTCAAACACAGGCGGGTTTTGTGGTCTAGAAGTTTAAACAAACATACGCCATCACTGTTGTGCGATCACAATTGAAACATCGTCTGTTTATTTTACATTTGTGCACAATAGAACACAACCAACGATTATTGTGCTTGTTGATTAATTAATCGGCTGTTTGGTTAATGAATTGGTTAAATGTGGATCAGAGTTTCCTTAAATATCTTGTTTCGTCCAAATATATTCAGTTTACTGTCCTAGAAGAGGAAATATTCACGTTAAAGAAGCTGCAGTCACAGAATTTGGGAATTTAATGCTGATTTTACCTTAAAAATTCTCTCTCTCAGACACATAAATCAGGTTTTAATGTACGTTTTCATTCCCGTTGTTACCCTCACTTTTATTTTTAACTCTCTGACCTCCAAGTTTCTGTTCATTTTTTGCTCCTGTCACATTTTTCCTCTCTGTGGACTCATTTTTCTGTCTGACCTAAACACAAACATATTCATCTGCATACTCAGTTTTTCCCTCGATACACGCCGTTTCCCAGAATATCTACCACAGAGGTGTAGAGAGCAGAAATAGCCTGACTCATAGACATGAAAATGAACCAGAATGATCTTTTTTAAACAGTGACCAAGCCGTTCTTACTTACTGCAGCCAAAGTCTTTCTAAACCTCAGAGAGATGTTGATGCGGAGGACAACAGGTTCAGGAATGTTGTTATTTTTAAGACTGATTCGTGTCTCATCTGAACAGAAGGTTCTTCTCCTGTGTAGGGAACTGCAGCTCAAAGGTGTTATGAAAAAATACATTTACACAATATATTTTAGCGGTACTGAGGTCGGCGCACTGATTTATAGAGTAGTACTGCATGACAACAAGCCGACACTCGTACTAATATCCAAAACAGACGATTGAACCACACGTCTTCTAAATTCCTCAGTGAAATGTTCAAGGCTGAAAAACACATTTGAGATCAGTTTTACATCCATCCAGGTGTCGCAGTCTAAACGCTAAATCAGTTTTTTGTTCGTCTGTGAATGTTCTCATTCATCCAGGTCATAGTCGAAGGCAACTGGACTCAGTGAAATGTCTGTGAAGACGTTTGGCCTCTCATCCGATTTCCACTCGGATGAGTGGCCAAACGTCTTCACAGACATATCACTGAGTCCAGTTGCCTTCAGTTGAATTGCCCAGAAAGTTTTTTGTTCATTTTCTCTATAACCAACTTTGAGCATCAGTATTATGGGATGTATCGTGCATTCTGGGTAAACTTTAAGGCTCATATCAGCATGTGTGATAGGTGGTTGGTCAGGACAAGTTACAAACCATTAAAGGATCATTTTACACACAGAAGATATCCTATATGGATGGTCATTTTGGTCTTCTTATTTTGTGTCTGTTATTTGTCATTTTGCTTTTGTTTTGTGGGTCTTTGGGGCTGTTTTTTTCTCAGTGTGGTCATTTTGTTTGTTGTTTTTATTATTCTGCGTCTCTCTTCCTGTTTTGTGTCATTTTTTTCTAGTTTTGGGTCTTGTTTTTTGTCTAGATTTAGGCATTTGAAATATAGATCTTGTGCTCCACAGGGTTCTCAGGTCAGAAATAAATTCACAGTGCAAAACATATTAATGTTGAAGGTTGTAAACTGATCTGGTTGCAGTTTTTAACAGAACTCAAATGTGTTTTTCATCCCTGTAAATGTCATGTGTCTGTCTGCTGTACTGATGAAGTTTTGAGGCTCAGAAATGATGGAAAAAGTCCATTAAAACGCATGAAATTCCTCTAACTCTATGTACTTCAAGGGCCTGTAACTCTGAAAATATTCATAGTAAGAAGTGAAAACTTTGAATTAAATATACTAATGTTACTGCAGATAAAGGACCAGTGGATTCTGAGGAGGTTTTAACACAGACTGTCTAAAAATGACCTTCAGGCGTCTATCAGACTGTAGGAGACCTGACCGTTGTTCTCTGTTTCAGGTTTGAAGTATCTTCACTCTGCTGGGATTCTGCACAGAGACATTAAACCTGGAAACCTGCTGGTCAACAGCAACTGTCTGCTGAAGGTGAGAATCATCTGCTGGGTGGAAACGGTGTTCGATCCGATACGGTCCAGAACAATCACAAAGCTCTTACCTTCCACCCTGTATAGATCTGTGACTTCGGTCTGGCCCGTGTGGAGGAGCCCGACCCGTCGCGTCACATGACCCAGGAGGTGGTGACTCAGTACTACAGAGCTCCGGAGGTTCTGATGGGCTGCCGACACTACGGGTCCGCCATCGACGTCTGGTCAGTGGGCTGCATCTTTGCTGAGCTGCTGGGACGGAGAATCCTCTTCCAGGCTCAGAGCCCCATCCAGCAGGTGAAACATCCAGCATGGAGAATTAAATAATAGTTGAGAACCAGAATACGTTTATTTAGGATTCAGTAATACAGTAAATGTCAATTCAAAGCTTCCCTGACAAACCAGTTCTGTTTACATTCAGTGTGTTCTGGAGGTCGAAAACAGGCAAAAGATAAGATAATGCTTTATGAATCCCACAGTGGGGAGACTGAACAAATGCAGGAACATCAGTAGAAAAATAAAATCTAACAACAAAGTGCTGTTGATACTGTAGAATTTTCCAGAATCAAAGGTGCAAAATAAAAATATCAAACAGTTACTTTTTAATGTTACATTAAATATAAAAACATTGATATTGTACAAGTTCTTCTGAAGGTAGAAATACTGATATTAAAATTACTAGTATTGCACAGATTCTTGTAGAGAGCTTTTTAACTGTGCAAAATATTCATTATACACAGGTGTAAGTGAAATATGACAGTTAATATAGTGTGTGTTATTATCCAGGCTGTGGGCACTTCTGTGCAATAATATCAATGTTTTTTTTTACTTTTTGTATGTTAATATCAACGTTTTTCACACTTTCATACCTTAATATCCTCTTTAACACCTTTTATGCATACATATTTAAGGTTGTGGACACCTTTGTGCGTTATTATGAACCTTTTGACAATTTCGTACATTAATATCCAGGTTATTGTCATTTTATTGTGTTATTATCCAGGTTGTGGACACTGTTGTGCACTAATATCCAGATAATTGTGTATGAATAACCTGCCTGTGTCTGTCTGCAGCTGGATCTGATCACAGATCTGCTTGGGACGCCTCCTCTGTCGGCTTTGGCTTCGGCCTGTGAAGGAGCTCGAGCTCATATCTTGAGAGGACCTCACAAACCGGTAAGTTCTGAACCTGCACACTGCTCTGTCTAGATCTGCATTACTTTATTATCCACATGAGGTTTTATTGGAAACAGCAGCCAACAGACGCGTCACACAGTTTTATTTTAATTGACTCTTTTTTCCTAACCAACGACTCATCAGTCAACCAGTCACTCAATCAGGCCAAGTAGATCAGTTTTCATACAGGTTACAGACAATTGATAAGCTGATAAGAAAACGGTTCACTCGTTAAAAAGTAAATAAAAAACAAGATTAAACTATTTGAGATCAAAGTGCACAAGAAGTAAAGATAGTAAAAAATGAATGAGACCCAAATAATAATTACATAATTAATAGAGTCAGAGCCATAATCCAAATAGCAATAATCATGATAAATATAATAAAAGCACAAAACAAATAGAAATGTTGGAAAATTCATTAAACTAATGAAAATGAAATGGTACTACTAATAATAAAAATAAATATTGTGGAAAATAATGTGTGAAATAATATCAGTTACCATAATAGGACATTAAGTAAAAAATTGTGAAAAATCAATAAGACAAATAAAATAAAAAACTAAATAATCATAGCAAAGTATTAGTACATTTATGATACTGCTGCCATAAGAAAATATAAGAACAATAGCATAAAAAGAGTGTAAAATAATGGGAAATAAAATGATACAATAATAATAATTAACCATGAAACCAGCATAAAAACTGTTAACATTTAATATGAAAGAAAAAATTTACATAGAAATAAATGATAAAAAAAAATAAAATCATGGTCAAAATCCAAGGCCAAAATTAATGAGGCTGGTTTAAATTATTTAAAACATTTTCAACTAAATACATGTAAAAAAAGATTTTTATTTTTTTTAACCGAATTTATAAAATGACTAAGAACTTGACAAAGAAAAGTATATAACAGAACCAGACACTACAAGGTGTTGAATAAAACTACAATTGAATTCTTGTTTTCTTCGTCAGTGAATGTTTGAGTGTCTTTCTGGAGTTGAGGTCGGCACATGTTCAGGTTCTTATAACAGAATATTTGTTTGGTTCTCAGCCGTCACTGTCGGTTCTCTACATGTTGTCTGATGGAGCCACACATGAAGCCGTTCACCTGCTCTGTAGGATGCTGGTCTTTGATCCGGTGAGTAGCACAACACAGACCAACACAATACAGACCGACACACATCAACACAACACAGACCGAGACAGTACTGCTGTTTGATTTCTGAGGGACAGTAAGTCACAACAACGCTGCCCCACTTTCTTTTTATTTCACACATTTACCGTTATTTATCAGGTTTGTCCTTAGATTCTTATTGTGCATCTACTTGACATGTATTTTTATGTGTTGCTGTACAGTAGCAGCATTGTGTATCTTACGTTACGCAACATTAAAAGCACCTGCTCCGACCGGTCCAGATTAACACGTTAGCACCTGCTAATCTCCTATGTTGAGTTTAAACCTGCTAAATCACTATGATAACTGATGCTGCACAGCTAGATTGCCATTGTAACGTGATTGGTCCATTTACTGCAGATGAAAGAGTCACATGACACATGAAACACATTTTTATGATCTAAACCATCTGTTACCTCTGATTGGAGGTTTCGGTTTTGTTAAGATGACGAACACAAAGACACTCTGGATATGTTGAACCTGTATCGTAGTAGGAACATCTGGAGGTCGAGTCGACGCCTTGAGCTCTTGGTCATGTTCCTCAAACACTCCTGAATGACGTTTACAGCGTAGCAGGAAGCATCGTCCTGCTGAAAGTTATTCAGTGTCTCTTCTCCTTCTGCTGTTGGTCTCCAGGCTAAAAGGATCTCTGGCAGCGACGCCCTCTCCCACCCCTACCTGGACGAAGGCCGTCTCCGTTATCACACCTGCATGTGTCAGTGCTGCTACTCGGTTCCCAGCGGACGAGTTTACACCCGAGACTTCGAGCCGGTGGCCGAGCGTCCGTTCAGCCACAGCTACGAGAACAGCCTGCTGTCGGTGTGGCAGGGAAAAGGTACGAAATGAAACCACGATTAGTTCCGATGAAGTCTTAGATTTAAGGGCTGAAAGGTGATAAGAAGCCTGATTCATAGATTCTCAGCTCTGTTTGTTGTTTCTGAGCGAATAGCCGCTGATGTTTACTCTTTTCTTTAAACCAGAGTTGATCCATCGCTTCATCACGGAGCACCAGCAGGGAAAACGAGTGCCGCTGTGCATCAACCCTCAGAGTGCTGCCTTCAAGACCTTCATCAGGTGACCATTTATACAGGATTTATCATTAAAAAACAAGGCAGCACCTACATTTATTACACGTTCTGATCTGTCAAAGTGAAAGCAATAAGCAGCAGACATTTAAAGTACTGTCAGTTATGAGAAAATGCTGAAACTGAGAAACCTAAATGTTAAATATGTTCTCCTTCCTGCCTTTGAAGTATAAAACATCAACATTAAAATCACTGCTTGTTTTTTTACTGGACACAAACACTGTTGATTTGTGCGACACCAAACACCTGATTTTAAATGTAAAGATAATGAAAAATGTCTGACAAGTCCATCAACATCCATTCTTTCTTGATTTCCAATAATCGGCTGTGGAAAAATCATGTCAATTCCTAATATATTGTACATTTTTTATTCAAAAACATTACATTTTCTGATCTGTCCTAGTGAAATAAATAAGCAGCAGACATTTAAAGTACTGTCAATCATGAGAAAATGCTGAAACTAAGATTAAAATAAAGAACATCAACATTAAAACACTTATTTTTCTGTCTAAATAGTTTTTTATTTCTTTGTTTTTGTAGAACACATCAGTTTGTTTTTACTCATATTGTAGAATTTATTCCTGCAGCTCAGTTCTTATTGTGTGAAGCTCCACAAGGTGGTTTTTTTCCCACTGTACACAAATACATGTTTGTTGCTGCTTTGTTGAGTTTGTTTTATAGGAAAGGATGATAAAAAATGTTGTAGGTGAAGTTTAGAAAACTCAAGAACTACTCAAAAAAATAACATCAAGAGCTCTTATTTTGAAAAAAGATGTACAAACCATTGTTGATTCCTGATATATAATCCAATTAAATTTGATCATGTAATGTATTATTTTTAGTTTTCTGTCAATTAAAAGCTGCATCTTTTAGATTAGTGTCCGTTTAATTATATAATTTATTGCAGATTTTGCTGTGAAACTGATTTAACAGGTCTGTGAAGGTTCTCAGTCATCCAGGTCATGATTGTCCTCGTAGTTTCAATCGTAGCATCTGGACTTGCTTGAGTTGCTTGAAGATGTTCCACCTCTCATCGAAGATGAGAGGTGGAACATCTTCAAGCAAGTCCAGATGCTACGATTGAAACTATGAGGATGTGATTTAACAGTAAATAAATGAGTGTCTGCTGGTTTTCTAACATGTGTGTTTGACACTTCTTGGTGTTAAAATGTCTTAAATCCAACTTAAACCTTTGATTTTAACCTTTACTCTCTGCGTTTCCATCCTCAGGTCGACGGCTTGGCACTCATCTAAAGTGTCCAGGAAGGAGGAGAGATGAACGTCTTCGTCCCGACAGCAGCTCGTTAAAAGGATTTAAATCGGCCGCGGCATCAGAAAATACCGAAGAGTTTGGGTCTTCTCTTTTTGTTTTCGTAAAAAAATATCCCCCCCTTCACAAAAATAACGAAAACTACGGCTTTCCTCGACCCGACCCCCCCCTCCACGATGCTCGAGGCCATTTTCGGTGCTGATTTACATTTTTTTTAAAAACACAAAAAGATGCTGCTGAAGTGTTCGAGGAGGAGGAAACGAACGGATTCTGTTTGTAGAGACTTTAACGATGGTTTTAACTGTTTGGTAGATTTAGTGGGTTTTTGAAGTCATTCCAGCTCTGTGCAATACGGTTTAGTTTGACACTCAGCAGGACGTCATCGCCGCCAAAACCACCACGTTTTAACGCCAAACGCCGCCAAGGTTTCCTCCTGTTTTCTTTTTTTTTTTTTTTACATTTGAACACATCACTCACTGTGTTTTTAGTCGCTTGGCGCGGCGACATTAATGCAATTTAGCAGATGTAGCAGGGTTTCCAGGAGTTTCTGCGTGTACAGTTTGTTTTCTCCATTAACGGATTAATCAGGAATTCATCCCCTCAGACGCTTCTACAGTCAGTGTTTTAGAAAACCGTGTTTCTGCTCTTAGAAAGAAAGATGCTAAAACTGCAGACGTTTGGCAGCTTCTTTTTCTTTCCTCTGGACTCGCCTCAGAAGTGTTTTTATTTTCCTGCTCGACTTTCTGAGAGGAAGCAGCGACGACGACAACGACGTTTCATTTTTTTTTTAATCTCTTAATTTATTGTGTGTTTGTTGAAGAGCGAGTGTCTCCACCTTTTGTGTCTCTTTTACCTCAAAACTCCCGAAGAAGAAACAGAAACTGGAGGACGCCGGGTGGAAAAATGTGCATATCTACGAACTGAAACGTCTTTAACATCATTCCTCCAGATTCCTCCTGTTACCTCGTGTTCGCTCCTCTGAATCACAAGAAGAAGGATGAAATGCTGCTGCTGCTTTTGTTTTTAACTCCTGTTCGGTTTCAGGCTCAGGGCCGTGTGAGGCCTCATGAGGACGCTCCAGATTCGATCATCAGAAGCTGCTTTTCCAACAAATGTTACAGGAAACTGAATTTACCGAAAGCTACCAGAACTCAAAGCTGCGTTTCCACTGCAGGAACCAGAGTCTAAATTAAGTTCTGAGGAGATTTATAGAACCTATTTTACCCACAAAAAGTCACATCTCAGCCTGCATGTTGGGTTCATAAAGTCCTAATCTTTGAATCCATTCTGTCTTTGAATCCATTCTGCTACTTTTCCAACATCAGTAAAGCTGGAGGTTGGTTGAAAATAAACAAGTAATGATGAGTTATATTGTCAGAAAATCAAACATCAGCAGCTTTACAACCTCTGAAAGTTGACTTTTTTTTTTTTAAAGAAAATAAATACATTTTTGCTCATTGATTTGAAAGCTGTTCAGAGACTGTGTAGAGTACAAACATGCAGTTACTCAAATGTTTGGGCTCTAAAATATCAGAAAATTATGAAAATAGTCGGATATATTCAGTTTACTGTCATAGAGGGGGAAAGAAACCGGAAAATATTCACGTTTAAGACAAAAACTGCTTCGATTAACTATTTTTTCATTAATTTAATGGTCGACAGCTAACCGATCATTCCTCCCCCTCAAAAACAAATAATAAAACCTCCAAATAAACGTCACATAACAACCGATCAGACAGAAATTCATCCTGATTCTAAAATCTGCTGGAAATTTGGGCTAAAAATTTTGATTCATTCGTAAACGTCTCCGTCTGGGTTTAAATTGGAGCTTTTTTGAATGAAGTTTGGTCTCAATATGGTTAAAAAAAAATTTCCCCAAAGATATTCAGTTTACTGTTACAGAGGAGAAAAGAAACCAGAACATATTCACATTTAAGAAGCTGCAATCACAGAATTTAGACGAGTCCGATTCATGAAAATAAATCTGCTGGAGGCGACCAAATCGGAGCTAAAAATCTGGGTTCATTCATTCTCTGTCTGGCTTTAAATCTGAGCTTTTTTAAATGGAGTTTGGTTTGATGAAGGTTCATTTTAGGGCTATTAACTGTTTTTGTTATTGGAATTATTCACATTTAAGAAGCTGAAATCACAGAATTTAGACTGTTTCTACCTTAAAAAAAATAACTAGTTGGCGATTGATTTAATCTTCGACTGCTAATCGAATAATCCTTCCTGATTGGCTCCTTGAGAACCTTGAGTTTCGCCCCTTTTCGACTGCAAGAACCTTTTTAGAACCTCAGGAACTCTTCGGTCCCGATCAGAGTCTTTGTCTTTATTTTCTGTGACTCTCTGGAGGAACCTTCGGCTCCCGGTTGATGTTTCTTGGGATGAATTTGCCGGCGACCCCGGGCGTCCTCGTCGGCTCCTCGCAGTCTCCCGGTTCGTTCGAGTTTTTTTGGGAACCTGAAACCTCAGCTGGTCTCTGTGAAAACGCCGAGGCGACTTGTATATCTGCATGTGTATATTTATTCCCCGTGGAGAAGCATTAGGGTTTGAATGCTGTGCAATGGTTGTCGACGAAAAACGTACATTTTGTGCTCCTTTTATTTAATTCATCTTAGGAAGTGATTTTATTAGGAGTTCTGTTCTTTATTTTTCTGTTGTTTTGTTGTGAATTAGACTTTTTATGGAGTTCGGAGGCGTTTCGACAACTGTTCCCTAAAAGTGTAAACAATGTGAGCTTCTGGTGGTTTAAAGCAGCAACACGGCTGCCTGTTGGTTTAATTTGTCCTCAGATTGGCTCCTTTTCATTAAATTCATGTGTTTTTAAACCCAAACAGAGATTTCCACCCAGTAAGCTTCATATTTTTGCTCTTAAACGCAACTTTGGGTGAAATTTTTCTACATTAAGTGCACAAGACGTGAGTTAGGACCTTAAATGATTCTTTCATTCTGTTATTTTCTAGACTTTAATCTCCTACAAATGACTTTCATGTGCTACTCCTGTGTTTATCCACCTACATTTTCTCCTCCTGAAACATTAACTTTGGTGTTTGTGGTAAATTTGACTAAAGACATCCAAGTTTGCACATGTTTTTAATGATAATGATCAACGGAGGGATAAAGTGTGGATCATTTTATGTGTAAAATATGTGAAATTACCTGATACTTCCTGCACAGTTAGGTTGGAATTTTAAGAAAAAGGGGAAAAGTGTTTTTAAAGAAAGAAATAACAAATGATGCATTAAAAGATCGAATGATTCATAAACAGGACAAACAAAATGTAATAATATGGATTCTTCATGATGGTGAAGATCTAGTTGGTGTTTAATCAAAGACCTGTACTAGCTTGTAATTTATCCTTTTAGTTTCAATCGTAGCTGAGAGGTGGAACGTCTTGGAGAAACTCAAGCGAGTCCAGATGCTACGATTAAAACTACGAGGTTTCGGTACATATCAATTCAAAATGTTGGACTAAAAATATTAACTTTTCTTAACACATTCACTTTTTTAAACCCTCAACAATTCTGTTTTAGTGCTGTCTGATCATAAATATCCATATTTTATATAATATTTCATTTTTGGAATTAGTTAAATGTAGGAACCTCCGTCCTGAACATCATCAGCTGTTGGACATTTTATTAAAAACACATTAAGCATTGGTTTTGTCCATAATTGAGTCAGAATAGTGCAGTTTTTTCAATCAGTTTTCAGTATAAATCAGCTTCTTTAAAGACTTTCTTTCATCAGCACAAACCTTCAAAGGTTTTAATCTCTTTAGCAGGACTGGAGTCGACAAAGAAAATGTTGAATGAAATCGACTCTTAAACTCGACTTTTTGTTCTTCTGCTTGAAGAAACTGACAAGCTCTTTGATATTAGTTTGGAGTAAATGTTAAATAAGTTCAAAGTAGAAGGCTGTTGATGTTTCTCTTCATGAAATTAAGCACTTCAACCAACTAATCCATCAGTTAGACCAGCGGTCCCCAACCACCGGGCCTTGGACCGGTACCAGGCCGTGGGTCATTTGGTACCGGGCCGCACAGAAAGAATAAAAATGTTTTATTTTATGTCCGGCGGAGTCTGCAAAAAATGACTAGATCGTCTTCCCGCCATTTCTGTCTGTGCTCATTTCCCGCACTTTTTTCCCGCCAAAATTAATAAAAAACAAATGTCTCTAGAGCTTTTCTGAAAAGAGGGAGAGACTCGGAAAAAGTAAATACATATTTAGCAATAAAAAGTAATTGTATTTATTCAGGACACTTTAAAAAAAAAAAAAAAAAACTTTGCATGACATTTTACTGACATGCATGACCTTCTTTTTCCTTATATTTTCAATTGGTTAAATTATTCGGACTGGTTTCAAGCAAGACAATTTTCTGCGGACCAGTCATCACGCTCACAACAAATAGTAGTTTTTTAAATTTAAAAAAGCCAGGTACTACAGCAAATCAACAATACATTTATGGACATGCACGACCTTCTTCTTTTTCCTTATATTTGCAATTGGTTAAATTATTTGGACCGGTTTCAGGCAAGACAATTTTCTAGGGTCTTCTTTGCGATCTGCAACCTTTTTTGCACCACGGACCGGTTTGAAGCAACCGGTCCGTGGTGCAAAAAAGGTTGCAGACCGCTGAGTTAGACTATATTTTCTATTTACATGATGCAGATTCCTAATTAAATTGTGCTGCAAACTAATACAAATCAAGTCCAGCAGGTTAATCAGACTAAAACTAATCCTGTAAAACCAGGATTTACTCTGAAATGTTGTCAGCAGCTTTCTGTTTGAATGTTTTACAGCTTTAAAGGTAATTTGTCTTTAGGTTTTAAACACGTTTCCTGTTGCACATTAGTGGCACATAAACGTCATTTTTACAAGACAATGCTTCAAAAAAATGACTTGTTTTGCCCCAAATCCCACAAATTATCCAGTTGAAGGTGATGCAGAACAGAAAAAAGCTGTAAATGCACGCTTGCTTTGCAAAAATAAATGAGTGTGTAGAATAAAGTGCTAAATTTGATGAAAATGCATGAATTTGGTGCAGACATGAGCGGTTTGAGGCTCCGGTTTGGGTTTTAGGGAGCAGCTGATGCAGAGTTCTTCCTCCGACTCATCCTTCTTTCCTGTCGTTGTGTTTAGTGGATCCTTCCAGGTTAGTTTGAACTAGACGACCTGTGTTTGGTCTTTTTCCTCTGATCTCTGCTCTCAGATCAGCCACCATGGTGCGTTCAGGAGCAGAGAATTAGACTCTTCTACGAAAAGAAACTTGATGTGTTTATTATTCTAAATATGATGTTTTAAACTGATGTTTTCTGTCTTTGTTTTAGCAAAAAGTTTTTGGGTTTTTTTGTGTTTCTTTTGTTTTAATTATTATTTTTTGACTTGTGTTCCCAACAAATACTTGAATTTCTTAAAAAAATGTTTAGAGTTAAAGTAGTGAATGACAAATAAATAAATAAATGGACACTGGATAATATTCCTCCGTCGTGCTCAGAGGTCTCATCTTTTCACCTGAACAGGAAATAAATGTTAAATTCAGATTTTAACCAGTTCACAGCTGATCATCACTTTGTAAACAAGACGATAGAAAGATTTAGAATTTGTAGAAAACGTTGATTTTTCTGAGAAATCAAGAAATCAGGAACAGTCTGATTGATTTTTCTGTTCACACATACAGTACATAAACGGTACGTCCTTGGAAGTTTTCATTTTCCAATACTTTTCTGCATTCATTTTACCCTCTACAAGCATTCAGGGGCCTGCTGCTGAGAAGCATCCCCACGTCATGATGCTGCCACCACCATGCTTCACTTCATGATGCTGCTTCATGAAGTGGGGATGGTGTGTGCAGTGTTTGGTGTCCAACAAGCATAGTGTCTATTCTGATGGCCAAAAAACTCCATTTTGCTCTCCTCAGACCAACATGTATCTATAAGTATATGTCTATACACACTATATATATATATATAAATATATTGTGTGTGTGTGTGTGTGTGTGTGTGTATAAATATATAAATGTTCCAGTTAATGATGAGGAAACTTTTCAGGAAAACTTGTTCCTTTCTAATACATTTGCACTGAATTGAACGATGTAAATTGCTGAGCAGTTCACTGTAATCAGCTCACCTCCTCTGACAGGTGGCAGCAGGAAGCTCCGCCCCCCTGATCCTCCCACACATACACTCAGACTCACACAGACCTACACTCCTCCACATTAATCCTCTGTGGACATGATGCTGGTTCTGGTGGCTGCTGGATCCGTCTTCTTCCCGGGTCTCTTCCTGTTGTCCAAACAGAGTCTGAAGCAGCTGATGGGATGGAACGACGGGGAGGCTGCTGTGGTGTCCACACGGTAACTACACACAGACACACAAACCTTACACCACCCTCAGGTTTAATGTCTTATATCAACGAGGCTTGTTTTGGTCCCCAGAAGTGGTAGAAAGTCTCCACAGTGTGACTGTTTAAAGAGATTTATGTCCTCACAGCATCTGAAATACAAACACATACACCATTGCCGTCTTGTGTCTTTGCAGTCGTTTTGTATCCATTTGTAGTTGTTTTGTGTCTTTGTGGTTGTTTTAAGTCTATTTGTGGTTGTTTTCTGTCTCTTTGTAATAATTTTGCACCTCTTTGTTGTTAGTTTGTGTCACTTTGTGGTAGTTTTGTGTGTCTTTGTGGTCATTTTTACATCCTTGTGGTCATTTTTTGTGTCTGTGTGGTCATTTCTAACATTTTGTTATCTGTTGTCTCTTAGTTGTGTTTCAGTTGGTACTTTTTTGTTTCTCTTTGTGGTCATTTTATTTACATTTTTGCAACAACAAATCAGAATATTTTCCTCACACTGATTCACAGCGACTGAATATTTAGTTCATCTTAAGATTCATCCAGATGTTTCATCACAAACACTTTTAAACTCATTAAATCTTTTCTTTCTGAATCTCTGCCGACTGAAACCAACAGGTTTAATAAAGTCACCGTTTTCATGAAGCACGTTTCAGACTTTATTGATCCGGTTATTTGTTTGTCGTCAGTTTGGTTTCGTCTGTTCAGGCCCTCATGGCTTCATCAGCCGGATTCATCATCACGTCGAGCTGCAGGGACGTTATGGAGGACAGGTGAGGCTGGAACTCACCTTCTGATTCAACACAAACAGCTTTAAACCTTCTATCTATGTGTCACTTTATTCTCATCGAAGGCCCTTTTAAACTAAATTATGTCCAATTATTTCCTCCTGTATGTTTGATAGAAAGCTGCAGTTTTAGGAACTTATATAAAATACTGTGTCCTGTAAATACTTCTATGATAATCTGAAATCTTCATTTTTGGCTGAAAACAGTCATTTTGAGATAAACACTGGAAAAATCACTATATTTTAATAATTATCAATGTAAAGCTTTTTTTTTTATTTTTTAAAGCCCCACAGCTAATTTCCCATAAGCTTTTTTGAATTAAGTAAGTATTAAGTAATCAAATCTATTTTGCTGTAAATTAAAGCAGATTTCCAAGAATGTTCTGTAGTTTAGTGCCAAAAATTAAGAAAATGAAAGGTTTCTACAGTCATTAAAACCTGATTGGTATAAAAATGAACCAGTTAAGTGAGAAAGAGTTCATAAACTAACATCAGTGTGAGTATTTTAGGAATATTTTTCACTTTATAAGAATTTAGTCCCAACTTGTGGTTGTTTTGTGTCTGTTTTTAGTCATTGTGCATCTCCTTTTGGTCATTTTCTGTCTCATGGTTGTCGTTTTTCATCTTTTTGTAGTTGCTGAGTCTGAAACATAGTTAATAAACTGACATCACTGTGAATATTTAATATTTTTACTAACAAATTACTTTAAAAATCCTGTAATTTGCAGCCACTTTTTGACAAATCATGAGGAAAGTTTGCAGGTAATTAGCTGAAAATTAAATCTTTAAAATAACCAATATTTATTTAGAAATTAGAATGAATTTAATCATTTTCCAGCTCTGATTTTAAGCAGGTTTTTTTTGTTGTTGCTAGAAATCAGGTTTTATCAAGGAATTAAACCACATCTTGAAGCACATTTTTTGCCATTAAAATGTACTCAGAAGGTAATTTTTCAGCTTTTATTTCCACGTTTGCTCACGTGCAGGTCTGTGAAGTCTCTAATCCAATTAACACTCTGAGTTAATTCTCCTGTTAGCAGCACTGAATCTATTTCAGGCTGCAGCTTCACTAATCCTCCCGCTGAGCATCATGGGAAACCTCGTAGGCAGAAACCCGTCCGGAGGTTCCTCATTTCACAGTCAAAGCGGAGGTCCGAGTCTCAGCTGCATTTGTTTATCAAATCACTGCTGCGTCAGAAACTAAACACCAACAATCCTGCAGGAAGTTTGAGTTGAAGGAAAGATAAGAAGTATTCAGATTCTTTACTTCAGTAAAACAGTGTATAAGTACTTCAAAGGCTTTTTAACACAATCTTCACTTGTTCATGTTTTAACCCTTAAAAACCCAACAGACCTGCTCACTCACTCACATTCTTTTCTGTTCAAGTGCTCAAAGACTAGGTTTAAAACTGAATTTATACTGGATTTAGACCGTTTTGGACTGGTTTCAAACTTGGTTTTGGTCTGGATTTAGACTGGATTTTGGACTTTGTTTTAGACTGGTATCGAACATGTATTGTGCCTAGATTTAAACAGGTTTTGGACTTGTTTGCAGACTGGTTTTAGAATTTTTTTAAGACTCGGTTTTAGATTGGTTTCAAGCTTGACTTCAAACTGGATTTAGACTGGTCTTAAACCTAGTTTTGGACTTTGTTTTAGACTGGTTTTAATCTTGACATTCAACGGGTTTAGACTGGGTTTGGAATTTGTTTTGGAATTGTTTCAAAGTTGACCTAAGAGTAGGTTTAGACTGAGCTTGGGACTGGGTTTAGATGGTTTTTGGACTTGTTTGCAGACTGGTTTTATAGTTTTTAAATTGGAC